>LRSR01003821.1:0-14926 GCA_001579985.1 Hypsibius dujardini
CAGAAAATAAGAACTAACAGGCGCATGGGAGCGAACAACGACTAACACGCGGAAACGACTTCATCAATTAATAATATTTTATTTTGGATGTTAAAGTATTAACCTTTTCGCGAAGGAAAATGTGACTTGTGCATCTGGCATCTGAATCGTTTCTTAGGTGTTCCTTTGTATGCCTTTTTATGACACGACCTTCACTTATTTTGGCGAGATCTGGCTAGTTATGGGATAAGGCGTTATATAAAATCAGGGGCCAGTTCTGTTACACGCGCGTACGTACAGTACTTATAACTCCCCGGCTGGTTATCATCGACGTTGTCTATACTTGTACTGTATGGTTGCAACTATCCTGCCTGACCCCGTACCTGACTTACAGTATACTTATACAAATGCCTATGCGTGGTAACTAAGTTCGCCCTACCTGCCCTATACTTTTACTTACATACTTATACTTATACCTATATTTATGTGTGGTGACTATTACCACCCTGTCTGACCACCCTATCTACCCTATTCTTATACTTACATACTTATGTGTAATGACTAGAGTTGTGTCCTCCCATGTCCTTACCCGTACGATATAGGGCTTATACCCCGTGCGAGACTCATTTTTGCACAAAACAAAAATTGTTGCATGTAACCCTATATGAACTGTTAAAAAATTATGCTTTATTTCGAAAGAAGATATATGGGTCTGTGAAACATTTGCTCGGTTCGACGTTGGGGCAGGAGCAGAACAGGTGCTATGCCTTGGTTTGTGGCAGCACCTAAAAATTAAGCGTGGCCCGGTTAATGGCAGACTTTCCCAAGTTCGCTAACCCAGATCAAAACTGGTTCGTATTTCTCAAAGCAGAGCGTGAACAATAACAAGTTACAACACGTATGTTGTAGTAATTTGATGGGGCTATCCTACGCAAAAGAAAAAAAATAATTTAGCGGCAATTTTGGCTTTGAAAAAAAGAACGTTGCAGGGTCAAGTTCAGCCAGTTTGTTAAATTATGCATTTCGGACTTTAGATAAAAACTGAAAAACCCAAAATGCAACAACAAACATTATTTTTTAGTAGTGAGGGGTGCAATAACTGGGCTCTTTAATGTAATTGAAATTATTCCAATCGCATAACAATTGAGAAAGTTATTGACGTGGACCCGTACACCAATTTTGAGTCTGAAAATGTCTACATTTTTTTTAAAAGGTCTCCCTCAGTTTAGTGGTGCACGATTGATTGAATATTTTGGATTTTTTTCCTTGTACAGTACACTGACATAGATCTATAGTTTGCCGTTTTAGGTTTTTAGATTCGTTTAAAAAGTTGAGGGAGATCTGAAATACGGTTCATGGGACAAATTATAACAGTGTTCGTTCGTGTTCGTTGGAATTTCGTAGTTTTTCGTTTTTTCGTTTTTTTTTTGTTTCGTTTGTTTCGTAATTTTCAATGTAGGCCCATTTGTACGGGCAATATGAGCAATGCGCTGCAGCGAGTGAGAATCCACCTTGAAATGATTAGCCAAATATCAAGCGGCAATCATACGGGAACGCATAAGAACATCCAACTAGCCACCCAACCTCATACTCTGGACGACGTACCCGAAACTCGAAATTCTTTATCGAAGATCATTTATGGAAAAGACAACTGGGCATTTCAACCAAACGATGTATGGTGCTTGACGGTGTTAGTTCTGAAAACCACCGCGAGGCAGATCTAAACCTCACTTTAAGCATACATCGGACCCTTTTCATCACCATACATTCCTAAGGTCTGTAATCGCTGGTCATGGCAGCAATTCTGGGGGCACAATCTGCCGGTACAACCTCATGCAAGGATGGTAGTAGATTTTCCGCTTAACAACCGCCGAAACGTCGTGAATGATAAGGTACTTGCTGCCGCTGCAGTCACGACTCTTGGGGTTTATGTCAAATATCTGCGCCCACTCTGGAATATGGATGAGACTCATGTTGAGGAACTTTGGAATTTGTCCTCCGATGAAGACATCGTCTATCCAGTGCATATGGAGACGCTTAGATGCCTGGAGCACGGAGGTGATGGAAGACCGGGGAAAGATGTAGAGGTGACCCTCAGCAAAGGGGGGATAGGTGGCGTCAGGGTATTCCTGCAATGTGAGTGCCCATTTTTCCGTGGCCAGACGTCGGACCACCGCACCGGTGATGATGTGACCGAGGATAAAATTCTGCAGATAAGCATTACAGATTTAACAATAGGAGGGGACACGTCACAATCCGACAGAACCTTTTCAATTATCAATTGTGTTGACCATTGCTTTTTTTCGCGAAATATTGAACATCACCTCTTTCTCATGGACTCATAAACTCTTTTTCCAAACACAAAGTCAAAGGGTAAAATTTCAAAATATTGTTTTGTCCTTTGTCAACCAAAAATTTGTACGAATGATTTTTAATTTACTATCTTCTTGTAATTAAAACTTCGTTCTATAATTTTTACTTCTAGCCGAAGTTATTTAACAAACTTTGGCTTCTATTCTAAATTTTTAATTTAAAATTTTAGTATGGTAACTTTAAGTTTAGCATTTTGAGTCAACTAACAAAATTTAAGTAAAGAAATTAGTTACTAAGTATTGTATCTTCTTAGTTTAGTTTTTCCTTCTCTAATCGGCCAGCCATCAGTTGTAATGGCGTTTCAAAAGAATAGCTATGTCCTTTCTGAACCATTATTATGGTTCATAGATTACAAATCATTTAAGGGAGGATTGCATATTTCAAACTACAGTGCATCATTCGATTGGAATTGCCTCAACACAACAAATTTTGTTGGCACATTAAATGCGTTATTTTGTATTTGCTTAGGGGAATGAGATCATTTCTCGAAGATGTCATTCCCGTAAAATTTGGTCTTCGGTAGAAAAAAAAGGTTCCTCTTAGAACAAAAAATTCTTTAAGTGTTAAATAAATCTCAAAAATAAAGAAAGAGGTCTAAACAATATTAACTACCGAAGATCAAGCAGTTAATTGATTCAACCAGGACCATGTATTACCTATTTACCGTCTCATTTTCAAGGGGTCGCAGGCGTTCTAGCACCCCAAAGATGTTGATCCATGTGTCTTCGTCCGCTTTGCCAATAAACTGTGCACTTTGACAGTTTTTGGCGCCCCAATCAAGGAACGCCAACATGAGTTGTGTCTGGTTGTGATAGGCATCGGTGATGCTGGTGATTTGCAGAAGGTCTCCGAAGAAGGCGTGCTCACTACGCAGTTCTCGGTGCAAATCATCGTTCGTCGACCCAAAAGCTCCAAATCCAAACACGAGAGCAACGTTTCGTTTTCGGGCATGAAGACCCCAAGTCTCCCGTACAGCTGCTCTGTCTTTCGCATTTCCGGGTCGGGAAGGGATAATGAGCAATAAATATGGATGGCTTGAGAGGTCATCTGAAAATAAAAAATACTATTCCTGCCAAAGTCCCATTTAAGGATCGAATTCAGCGACCAAATATAATTCACTTGGGAAGTATTTCAGATGCCGAATTCAAATTGACTCCACTTTAAATTTTATTTAGAGAATCACATTTATGACAGTTTTCAAAACTTATTTCACCGTTGTTATCCCAATAACTTTTTTTGGCAGAATTTTCAAGTTGGGAAAACAATGGACGATTCAATTTTCTCTGAATTTGACTGTAAAAACGTCGACTTTCGAAAGAATTTCATTTGATAATTTCTGACACTGTTCCTCTTGAAATTCAATTTGGAATCGATTGGCATCAGCAGAATCATTTTTCGGTATGTGGGGCAGGGCCTTAAATAGTGTCTATTAATACACAAAATGCATACTTTTTAAAAAAAATGTGCATCTTTAATTATCAAAATGTCGACGATTAAAAAAGTTCAAATCCGAAGAGATTTGCGATCACCCCCTCGATATTAAGGGGACTTTTGCGCCCAGGGGGGGCGGGTCTTGAATGGGGGCGACAAATAGAAAGCACTTTTCTGCTTGCTAATGCATAGAGCTGAAATAACGCGAAACCCATACGGGGAAAGCGTCTAATTATTTAATACTGTGTGAAGTTGCCAATAAGATATCCACTGTGTTTTTCGAATCTTTGTTTTTACTCCTTACCGGCTTTTCTGTTTTGCTTTCTTGGCGAACCAAAAATCTTTTTATTCTCGCGAATTTTTGTCCTGCATTGCATTGCATAGTCTTTATTAAATATTCCTAATTTTTTATGATGATAATTCGTAAGAATGACTCGTGAACAGTTGACGAAACTGCTGAAATTAACCTCTGGGGCGGGGGCGCTCCCGCCCCCAGGGGGTTGTAGATCATTAGTGTTTTGCTATTTTAGGCCCTGATGTGGGGGCGAGGCTATGAGTCATTTCTGCAATGCCACTCGTAATTGTCATGTCAGTCGCAAGAATGACTTGTAGCTCCGTCCCCTGTCATTCAAAGAAGATTCTGCCTATGCCAATCGATTCCAAATTGAATTTTGAAAGTGATGATGTCAAAAATCATAAAATAAATATTTTCTGAAAATTGACATTTTTTGTTAACAGTCAAAATCGGTGAGGCCGAAATCGTCAATTGTTTTCTCAGACTCTTTGAAATCCTGCAAAGAAACGTTATTGGAACAACAACGGTGAAATAAATCCAGGGAACCATCATGAACATGATTCTATTCATAAAACTGAAATTGGAGTCAATTTAAGATTCGGCATCTGAAATACTTCCCGAGTCAGGTGTGCCACACCTTCATAGATCAGGTCTCAAAAGTTGTGTGACAAACAAATAACGAAAATGCAACTTTGTTACCAACAAAAAAATGAAATAATTAAATTATTTGGGCTTCTTGGGGGGAGGGGGGTTATTTATCGATGGGATCAGAGCGATAAAGTTTGTGGGTCCCAGGGATGGAGCATTTTACGGATTGACGCAACAGCACAGTATTTATTGAACCCCTTCAATGTAGCTTCAAGTGCCACTAGAGCAAGGTATTCTCAAATCAGGAGATTTTGCACGTCCGCATGTTTAAACTACTGCATAAATATGATCAATAGCCTCTGACATGGCAATTATGCTACCTTCATGAGTAATGTCAGATCGGCAGAAAATCACGTGAAACACGATGGCTTACCACAAACTGTTAGAGCGACTTGTTCAAAAACATGATCAATGTAATTTTGAACGTAATCTCAAACAATCAATCGTCTGACCATTAAGAGTACATTTTACGGTCTCGGACCTGTCACAGATTATGAATGTTGCCTCAGAATCTAGACGTTGCCTACCTGAGCAGAAGTCAGGACCTAAGAAGTATCTTCCTGTTTGGTTGCAATCACTTCGTTCCACTGTTGTTCCATTGTCATTCACAAGCAGCAAGGATGCATCATCAGAGGCGTGCAATTTGGTAGATTCTTCTCGGATGAAGAGACCAAAAGGACGACGCCAAAGCAGGTAGAAAACTAACAGCCCCAGAATGAAGGCTATTCGTTTGCGGTATGCAGAGGTCAGATTTATACGCTGCCGGTTGGATGTAATTGGGATACCGTTACCCCTTGAATTGGACATTTTTAAAAATATGTAAAGACGTACCCTGCGTACTGAAAAATTGTCATTTAGACGGACTCAAAATGACCCGTTATGTGTAGGCATAAAGAGCGTAGGAAGACCGCAATTTGTCTTGAAATGTTGTCGCGCACTTTTTGTGCCATTAAAACGACGTAAAATAACTTTTATCCTTATCGTCATGATTAGCTAATAATCCATTTCAAAATACTGCGTACTTCTTTTTCACTCCCCCTGCCATGTTAGATGTCTTATGCCCGGATTATGACGTTGTACTACGGGTATGCATAACAAAAGAGTGCTCCATTCTACGCTAATAAGAATTTATCCTCCATCAGATTGTCACGTTGAAGCACTCCAAAACCAGACAGGCGGTGTACCCAGCACCCTGTGACGCTATTGCAGTACGGATAAAATAACAAATCGAGATTGACAAAAAAAGCCGAGTGGCCCAAAAAAAAACCTGCCACACTTTAAAATGTATTGCTCATGACTTTCCATCATGACTGTTGCTGAACTTGAATGGGATGTTTTTTATTCTATTATTTTATTCTATTATTTTTTTATTCTATTTTAAAAGCTATTTTATGTAGGATGTAGGATTTAGCTATTTTAAAATAGAAACACCGTGGTCTTCTACCGCTGATTATTTGAATTAAGCGATAGATGATATACTAAATAAAATTTCATTTTTAATGAAAAAGCGAGAAATTCATCATTCCAAATTGCAATATAGTTTTTTCCAAGTACGAAGTATAACAATCGTTTTTTTAAGCAACAAACTGTACAAAGTAATAATTGTTCTCGAGTTTTCTATAAATTTATATGTCACGCTTTTAGAATAAAAATAAAATCATAAGGCTCTAGCTTGCTATTCCTCCGAGTATTTTAAACTAAAAATTTAAACTTAGGAGCTAAATTTTAAAAACTCAGCGAGTTATTTAAATATAGGTGACATCGTCCAATGTTTATTAATGTCTCATATTTTTTAATATGACCCTCCTCAGGGATCCGCACGTGAGCGCATATTCTCTTCCATGAAAGATTTTTTAACCGAAATATAGTCTGGAAAACTGAATAGCAAAAAACCAGAAGAAAAACACAGATATAAAAAACCTAGGAGGCTATAAACTGAGTCCGTCCAAACGCATAGAAAATGTATTTTGCCTCCTTTTTGTCATGGATACATTAACGATTGTACTTTATATATATATTCATAAAGCGCAAAAATCACAGATCATCTCATCCAGAGATATCTCTAAAAAGGACAATAGCTGTTAAAGGCGAAAGGATATCACAATAAAACCGGGACGAAAAGAAACCATCATTTCTCGACGGATAGCTGTTAAAATCATCACGTCAACCGAAAGAAAAGATTGACCAAAAAAGGCACGACCAGAATGGATAATAACGGGTATTTATCGCGAACCCAGTCCGACTAAATAAGGTTAGCGGACCTTGCCAGGCTGAAGAAGATGCTGCGAGTGTTGGCCAACAGGTTGGCCGGCGTATCGAATTCCTTCACTCGTCCAGCATCCAGCACCATAATCCTGGAAGGCAAGAAAAAAGAACAGAAATCAATTGATGTAAACGAAAAAAAAATACGAAAACTAAAGGCATAACTAAAATTAAACATAAATAAAAAAAAGAGCAAAACATCAAGATTAATGGGATGCTTTAATTTACCGTGTGCTGTCCATGATGGTGTTGATACGATGGGCAATGGTTAAGATGGTACAATCCGCAAAGTTCACCCTAATGGTGTCCTGGATCAAGGCATCAGTCTCCAAATCGATAGCTGCTGTTGCTTCGTCCAGAACAAGAACTTTCGTTTTCCGCAAAAGAGCTCGTGCCAAGCAGATTAGCTGCCGCTGTCCAACACTGATACAAAAAGCAGAGATCGTAAAAAAAACTTTCCTTTTTGATCGAAAGATGGAGCACCTGAACCAACTAAGGCAACTAAACGCAAACATAGACACATCAACCGAAAGACAGACAGACAACGAAACAGTCAGGCTGATAAACATATAAATAGATAGACAGACAAACAGACAGACAGACAGACAGACAGAAAACAGTCAAACAGGCAGTTAGGCAGACATTAAAATAGAAAGGCAAGCAGGCAGGCAGACAGACAGACAAGTAGACGGACAGTTATACAAACGGACGGACGGATAGTCACGTAGACAGGCAGTCGGACAGACATGTAAAAAGAAAGAAAGACACACACAAACAAGCAAGGAAACAGACAAGGAGACACATAAAGATCCAGACAGACGACATACTAGCTCATAATTGGGGGGGGGGGTTGGGATGTCCGATAGGAAATATAAAGTACCTCAAGTTTTCACCACCCTCAGCGACTTGATGGGCTAAACCATCGGGCAGCGCACTAACATAATGCTTCAAATGCGAGTTCTCTAGTGCTCGCCAAATTTCCTCTTCGCTATACCGCTCAAATGGATCCAAATTCATCCGCAATGACCCACTGAATAGGACAGGCTCCTGAAATAAAGGGGACACAATTCAACCAAAAAGCTACCAGCAGTTGTCGATAAGACCCCCACGACGAATTGTGTATATGGAAATCGTACTTGTGGGAGGATTGTGATTCGAGATCGGACATCGTGAAGACCAAGTTGTGAGATGTCGACCCCGTCAATCACAATGGAACCACCAGCAGCCTCGATGATGCGGAAGAGTGCCAGTGTCAGGGAGCTCTTTCCGGCGCCAGTTCGACCGACAATACCAATCTTCTCACCGCTCACAATCTTACACTCGACGCCCTTCAACACCAAATCCAAGTCTTTTCGGTATCTGAAACCGAAAAATAGCTAACATTATTTGCCTGCCTGTTCTATGTGTCTGTCTGTCTGTCACTCTGTTGACCTGGTCTGGTATTCCTTGAAGGTGATCTGTCCCGCTTGCGGCCATTCCTTGTCCGGTCGGGCACCCTCAATCACCCAGGGAGCCTCATTCTCCACCGCGGAGTACTCGTTGATTCGCTCCACCGACACGATGTTACTCTCCATTTCACTGATATTCCGCACCATCCAATTGAGGACTTGCGTCACACTGAGGGCATAACTGACAGACAAACCGGCTTCGTCCGGGGTGATGCCCCAACCCTGATCACGTGACATGACGGCGAACAAGGCGGCGAAGAATGTGATGAAATTACCTACGAAATCCAGTCGAATTGCCACCCATCTGAAAACAAATGAATACATATATACACACAAAATGTATATTTATGAAGGACGAATTATACTTGTACTGAACAGATAAGTAATTACACATTGCACACAAAAACAATTTAAAATACTAATCAGATTACAGTAAAATAAACTGATGAAAAAGATGAAAATATTTATAAATAGAAAATTTAATTAAAAACTATCACTTTTGGGTTAGTAGTAAATTAACAAATACAAAGTATTATATAAAAAAACATATTAGATAAAATACAAATAAAAAAGAATAATTCTAACCGGTGAGAGAGTTGATAGAGAAAGAAGGGTTTGTTGTTGGTGTTGACGCGGTCTTCGTTGTTGAGTACAAAACGAAGGCCCTGTTTAGACGCCATAATGACACTCGATCCCTGGACCGATTCTTGAAAATGGGAATAAATTGGCGATCGGGATACCGAATCCAGACGTTTCAGCTGCAGACTAGTAGCGATGAAGAACCGCTAAAATCACAAAAATCAATAGACGCTCTAATGGGCAAAGGAAATGAACAAATCGTCAGACATGAAATCTAGCCTGTAAAACCACAAAGATCAATTGATGCTCTAACAGGATATAAGCAATCGCAAACATGTAATCTGGCGCGTACATACAGGCCTAGAAGAACCGCTAAAATCACAAAAATCAATTGACGCTCATATAGGCAAAAGGAAATGAACAAATCGTCAGACATGAAATCTAGCGTGTACATACAGGCAGACAGGCCGACAGACGGACACACAAACACAGAGACAGACAAATAATCTGTCTGGACGACATAGTGGCACATGGGCAGCATATATGCAGGTTTTCAGGCAGGCAAGCAGGCAGGGCGGATAGACAGAGAGAAAGGTAGAAAACCACATAAATATGTCTGCAGATAGACGAAATGTGTACCTGAATAAGCCAATAAACAATTCCAAGGGGCACGATGACAGGTGCGAACTGCCACGTGTTGATGCAAATCTGAACAGGCAGGAACGAAAGGAACTCATCATCCCCAAACAACTACCATAACTGACAGCAATTCGGTTGAAACACTAACCACAACTAGGGTGAAGGCCACGCTGAGGAAGCAGTATACCAAGCTTTCCGAATTCAACGGTAGGATGGAATCGACCACTTCGACATCCTTGGAGAAACGATTGACGATGCGGCCCAACGGAGTCGTGTCGAAAAACGACATCGGCGCTCGCATGATTCGCAGGAGCAGTTTCTTGTGGAGGTTCCGACTGGCCATGATTTGTGCGTAGGCGAGGATGAAGTATGAGACCAGGATGAACAAAGCTAAAGAACACACGAAGACATTTAGAGCATCATCAGACAGACATAAATAGGCAAAAGGGCAGCTAGTTACAGATGAAGACAAAGAGACAGACTGACTGACAGAGCGACAAACAGGCAGGTAGATAAAATCAGCCGCCAGACACACAAGTATTCTGACAAACAGACACGATAGGCAGACAAGGAAACAGTCGAGCAGATCAAAAGAATACAAAAAAGTAGGCAGACAGGCAAATAGGAATACACGCAGGTTGACAGAAAGGACTGACAGACAGAAAGATAGATAGATAGAGAGACAAACAAAGAAATATACAAAAAGAGAGGCTGACAAACAGATAGTCGATACCTTGGATTCCGCCAAAGAGACCGTAAATCCCCAGTCGGTAGTCCCTCTGGCTAGTGTCGTTCCTCAAATTTGGATCCTTCGAATCAGCCGTCCAGGCAGTTAACCAAAAACTTCCGCCCACATTAAACGCGTTGAACGCGAAGTAGGATAAAACCATTCCGAAAACAGCTTTGTAGCTGGCGTTCCGGAAGTAGGTGTCGTAGGCACTCCAGGCCACTTTCCCGACAGCTGTCATTTCATCCTCCACCAATCGGCCCTTCACTGGTTCCTCTAATGCGGTCGCGTGGCCCTTGCCGTTCACCTCCAGCACAGAGGGTGTACGAGTGGAAAGCTTTGATTCCTGGCGGAAGACTTCACGGATTTTGCGAGCAGATCGGTTAGACATTTTCGATGCGGAGGAGACGGTTCGTTCGCGGACTGTGCTGGGCGGTTGGAGGAGGGCCAGTTCTTGCATCGCTTCATCTTGCATCGTTTCCACAACTATTATCGAACACAAATATGAATCTTTGGCTTGCCTGTCTCTGTCTCTACGTCTGTCTGTCTGCCCCTCTATCCATCTCATCTCTCTATCTCTTTGCCTGTATGTCTGCTACATATATGTATTTGTCATCCTGTTTGCTCACCTTGTTCCTCCTCTTCCCTCGCTTCCATTTCGTCGAGCAGGTAGGTGCGTAAGAACTCTGCGAAGGCTCCATCGTTTTCCAGCAGCTGATTGTACGAACCAACTTCCGACACAGACCCCAAGGAGAGAACGACAATCTGATCGGTCTGCGGTAAGAAACTGATGCCGTGAGTCACGAGAACGCGGGTTTTGCCCTTTAACAGGCCGTTCGGACCGACCACTTGCTCGAAAATGTGCTTGCCACTACATGATAATGAGTAATAACGGAATTTATGATTTTTGAATGAATTTTCATGAATTCGTTGGGCTTACACATGGGCATCAACAGCGCTCAGTGGATCGTCCAAAAAGTACACCTATCAAATTGAACCAAACGGTAAAACGAGTCTACCTGTCTGATTGTCTGGATGCCTAAACGACTGCCTTAACAGTAGACGCCTGATAGTCAGATTGTCTAATAGCCTGTGAGCACGTTTCGGCAAATGCCTAAATGTCTGAATGCAATGACTTCAATTCATAATTTGAGCACTGTCGGACTGCTCAACTGCCTTAATATACATACATCAGCATCGGAATAGACTGCACGCGCCAGGCTCACACGCTGCCTCTGACCACCGCTCAAGTTGGCACCCTTCTCGCCAATTTCCGTCTGATCACCGGCATCCAACATGTCCAAGTCCGGCCGCATCGCACATGCCTCCACCACTTTGTCGTAGCGCTCCTTCTCGTACGGCTTGCCGAAGAGAATGTTGTCTCTTAAGGTCATGTTCTGGATCCAGGCTTGCTACAAAAAACCAAACAGAAACCTTGATTATGGGGAAGATCAAGAGAAAGTAAGACACCGACAGACCAAAGAAAGCTTAAAAAAAGACAGAGAGGCAGACAAACAACCAGATAGGCAGATATGCAGACAGACAGACAGACAGACAGACAGACAGACAGACAGACAGACAGGCAGGTAGAAAAAAGGCACACACACACATTAAACAGACACATTAACAAAGAGATATAGTACCTGTGGCACGTATGCGACTTTGCCCTTGACACCGACCTCGCCGCTCAGCTTTTCCATCAGGCCTAGCATAGCAGCCACCAATGAGGACTTCCCAGCGCCGACCTGTCCCACCACCGCGCACAGCTCGCCTTCTTTGATTTTCAAGTTAACATTCTTCAGACAGACCGGCTCTTCTCGGCCCCAAGACAAGGTTGCATCAGTCACTTGAATCGCAGGTGTTCCTGGCTCGTTGGGCAAACTCCTGACGTTGCTTGGATCCAACTCTTCTTTCTTCAGGAAGCCCGACAACCGCATGATGGACACTCGAGACTAAAAAATATATAAATATAATATATTAAAGCACAGAATCTGCCTGCCTGTCTACCTGATTAATTATCTGTCTGCCTATCTTTCTGTCTGTCTGTCTGCCAGTATGTCTGGATGCCTGACTGGATGCCTGTCTGCCTGGATATTTGTCTGAATGTCTGTCGGCAAGACGATCCATCCACTCATCTTGTCTTGCGTATTCAAAACGAAGTCTGTAAGTCTGTACCTGAATAACGATCGTGATGGTATGTGGCAACATCGTGAGCGGATGTCGCAAGATATTCAGCAAAGACAACGCAACGAATGCCTTTTCTGCTGTGAAGACATTATCCGGCGAGAAGACGAAAACAGCAAACGCGCAAAGCGATACGAGAAACGGCGTGACGAACCAGTTGAAGGCTGAGACGGCTTCTAATCGGGCGCCCTTCTGAAGCTGTCGCAATTCCTTCTCTCGGACTGCCAGAATCTGTTTTTCGAATGATTCTTCCCAAGCGTAAAGTTTAAGAACTTTGATTCCGTTGAGGACTTCCGTGATGGCTCGGATCCGAGAGTCTTTATATTTCATTTGTCCAACCTGCAAACAACATCCCGTTAGTAAAGAGCCAGTCCCACCGTTCACATGCCCGTCTGTCTGCCTGTCTGGCTACCAATCTGACAGACGGTCAGCCTATCTGTCGATCTCTCTCTGTTAGCATACCTGTATGTCTGCCTGTATGTCTGCCTGTCTGCCTGTCTCGCCTGCCTGCCTGCCTGCCTGCCTGCCAGTCTGTATGTTAGTTTGTTCGATGGTTCTTACCTGGATTGTCTTGTTGCGTTTGGCCAGGAACCAATTAAGCGGCATGGTTAAAACGAGAACAGCCAAACCGGCAAACACAGCCACTCCCAAGACGTCCCACAGAAAGTAGAGCGAAATAGCTATCTGGAGGGGCGCTGACCAAATCAAGTTGACGTACATCATCAGATCGGAAAGACGCTGGGCATCCACAGACATCAAGTTCACAATTTCTCCCAAATTGCTGGTCCGCTTTTCGGCACTGGTGATGAGCAGTGACTGAAACGGAAATTACAGTAGTACTGGGGCAGCACTTTTAGGAAGTCTGACAGAAGACTGGTATCGGTACAAGCAGGCAAGCAGACAAACGGATACACAGGTACGTACCTTGCGGTAGACTGATGCGATGATGGCTGCACGGATCTGCATACCAAGCCGAGAAGCAACGAAGAAGTAATGGCTCTGCGCAAAAGTGAGAAGAGTGGCGGTAAAGAGCATCAGAAATGCGTAGAAATATCCTTTCCATGATTCTTCCGTGGGGTCAGCAATGAAATCGATAATCAGTCTAAACATAAGAAAAGTTGTGATTGCGTCAAGCAATAAGAGAAACAATTCTGATCATGACATGAAATATTAAAAGTAACAAAAAGACTTACCTGAGAATTTGTGGAGCGGTGAAAGTGACAATATCATTCACTAGCCGGTAAAAAATCATCAACAAAATCGGCCAAAGAAAGGTTCGAACAATCGCGTAAGTCAATGAGGGAGATCGGCGCTTCGATGATGAGTCCTTGCTCCTAAGGAATACCAAACCATTAGAAAACGTTGAGTAACGGTCTGAAGAATTCTGTCGAATTGCCGGTCTAATCGATTCCCTATTTGTTTGTTTGGCAGAGCAAAGGTATACCTGCCTGCGTCTGACCATCTGTCTCTCTGTCTGTCTGTCTGTTTCTCTGTCTGTTTCTCTGTCTGTCTGTCTGTCTGTCTGTCTGTCTGTCTGTCTGTCTGTCTGTGTCTATGAGATTTTCCATCTGTCGCTGCATCTCTATAGGTCTGTATCAGTTTGTTTGCCATCCATTTCTCACCTCGTCGAATTCCCTAGTTCTCTCTGCCAGAACTTTTGCAGGCGGTCCACACATGCTTTAACGCGGTCTTCCGGCGTCAAATCCCACAGATCTTTCTGTGTCAGCGTTTTTTTCCAGCCGAGATAGGCCATTCTACAAACATACCACACACCCATCTCATCATATGTACACACGCATCACGCATTTTCTGCTTGCCCGAATCGTTTGGCGGTACTAGTACGTACGAGTCGAAAAAGGAGAAGACACTTTGCCCGGAGACGGACGTCAACAGTTCAGGCGACGGATTCTGAAACAACTCATTGTGTTGATTCCCACACCAAAAGCGATAACAAATAAAATGAAATCAGTTATCGGGACCGATATGCTTACCGCACAATCTGCCACGAGTTCGCGGAATTTTTCTGCGACGCAAGACAGCACGAATTGCGCGACGACGACCGGAAATGATAGCGTTTGAATGCTGAAGACGAAGCCTTGCGACACCCCCTAACATAAAGAACCCACATAAATATCTGCCTGCCTGCCTGCCTATCGGTCAGTCAGTTTGTCTGTCTGTCTGCTTGCCTGTATGTATGACTGTCTGTCTGTTTGTCTGTCTGATCATCTGTCTACTTGTCCTGCCTGTTTGTCTGTCTGTCTGTCTGCCTGTCTACCTGTCTACCTGTCTGCCTGTCTGCCTGCCAGTCTGCCTGCCTGCTTGCCTGTATGTATGACTGTCTGTCTGTTTGTCTGTCTGATC
>LRSR01003822.1:0-38796 GCA_001579985.1 Hypsibius dujardini
CTGAATGGTGCGTTTGGATGGAATAGATTCTCCTGCGAAAGTTTTCTGCAGGCGGACAAGGCATTGGCTAGGTGTGAGGCCATTTTTAAAGTCATGGAAGACAGATGCTCGAAGAGCAGAAGTGCATTTAACCATGGTGAGGCTCATGAATAAAGTTAGCTGCTAAAAGTAGCCTGTGCCCGCTCGTCTGTCTCGCCTCTCTCCTGCCACTCGCTGCCCTACTTATTTTTTATTTTTTAAATGCACTTCTGATCTTTGAGCATCTGTCTTCCATGACTTTAAAAATTTTAAAGTTTTTTATTCTTAAAAGCGATTAATTTATAAGACAAGATCTTCAGTTGGAATATAAGACAAGATCTTCAGTTGGAATATGTATATCCATTTAGGATTATTTTTAACTGTGATTTTAATGAATGAATATTACTTACTACTTACTTAGTAAATGAACCTGTAATTATTACAGTCAACTAAAAAATACATTGGATCGGATACTTCCATTCCCTAAAAATCAACGATTCGCCACATACCCCAAAGGCCGAGCAAGGTGACAAAGTGAATGTCGCCGATGAAGCTGCGGATAACTCCGGGAAGTTATCGGTAGGTTGATTCAGACACAATGTCACCATAGGTAGGTTCGGAACGGACGTCAACTCGCAAAATCCTGCTCCGGGAAGATCAAGCATCTTGAAATGAGCGCTTTTCCGGGCAATAAACAAAAGCAACAGCAGGGTTCCAAATGTAGACCTCGTTCTCCTGGCTGCAATATTCCTGTTGCAGTCCAATCCGCTTCCAGTATCGCCTAATTAATTCCGGATTATTGTTCACCCGTCTGTAAAATGTGACCTTTAAACATGTGTTCCTGCCTAATTATGGTAAACTCAACTACAAAATGTACTGTACTGTACATATAGTGTTACTATATTCACAGTAGCTTCAAAGTATATATGATACAATAGCTACATTATGATAGCAAATCATGACCACCTTACTATGGCTACTACATTAATATTTCTTATCTGTTGTTTATCATTAGTACAGCTGCGTTGGCAACAGCGTCCGGCGATAAGTCGGACACCCTTTTCTGGTCTTAACATGGACCACCTCCTACGCTATTCACTGAACGGTCTACTTTTGAACCAGAAAAGGGTGTCCCGACTTATCGCCGGAAGCTGTTTCAAACGCAGCTGTACAAACTGAAAAGGAAAAGGAAACGTACCTCTCAAAATCAGCAAGCTCGAACGCAATAAACTCCGTCATAGATCTTGATCCTTGGAAGTAATTGATATAATGGCACCGTCATCGCCGGACATGGCCCTGACGACCTGATAAGTCGACTTTTTGAGCTCACAACCCACTTTCACGAGAAAAAAGCTGAAACGAAACACTCAACATAGTAAGAACCAATGGATTTCTTGTGGTACACACTTGCTTTTAATGCATATGTGCCCAAGTTAAAGCCACCTTTAAGCTTTGGCCCAGTGGAATAGGAGGGTCCGAGTTTGAGCCAATTTCAGCCAGCGCGAGCAGCTGTTTTCGATCGATTAATTGATTGAGCAAATTTATCTTTTAATAAATCGGTTTTTGGTTGATATCTTGAGTGTTTTTCGATCCCGAATTCATCAATGAAGTGAATACTCAGAATGTCTTGATAGCTTAAATTGATTTTGGTTGATTTTTTTAGCTCAGATTCCCGGTTAGATTTTGGATATTAATTTTTTTTCCGGTTTTACTGCGTTCTATCCTCCGATGGTTGGGGAAGTTCAATTGACAATCAATCAATCGTTGAAAAGCAGGAGCACGCGGTAGCTGGAATTGGTTTGAATTCGGACCCTTCTATTTTGCTGGGCTAAAGCTTAGAGGATAGCTTTACCTTAGAGTAAAGATCGGTAATCATTTAGATCTGTCACATACTGAAAGGTGTTCAAAATATTTATTGTACGAACTGAGTCAGTGCAGTTAGAACTACGAAATTTCATCGCAACTGCTTGATGACATAAAAGAGCCTACACTTACCATTTTTTCTTTTCCTCACCACTCTTCCATGCAAAACTAACAACCAGCCCCATCGATGTGTTCTTCGGTTTAACAGCACTCTTGAATGGGCTACCGACAGCTCGTTTAGACCCGTCGTCCCCGGACTGGCTAGTGTGGACATTGACGGAATCCACCACTCGGTACTCAAACGACAGGATGCCAATCATGAAGTCGGTCTTGGTTCGGTGACGTCCGCGGGTCGGTGTGTAGTAGGTGCGCAGCTCGTTCAGATCTTTTTCAAATGTAAACCGCGTCTGCAAAAACCGCAATTTGATCAGCGGTGCAGTAGTGGTAGCCCGTTCATGGGTATTTGCTTACCGTGGCTGCCTCTGATGCATTCGACCCATCGAGGTCTGTCACGGTTGACGGATCCGGGAGCAGTTGTGCCATCTGAAAGCACACAATAAGGTTGTCTGCAAAATCGTTATTTTCTAATAACTATCTATTTTGGGACTGAGTCACATCTCAAATCGCTTATTTTAAGCGTAAGTAGAAGCCTCATGCGCTTGCGTAAAAACTCTTTGGACAAAAATGCGGTCAAACTTCCCGGGGAAATCCTCAATAACTTACCGGGGGAAGGGTGAAGTGTTGCCCAACGACACCATAAGCTCCTCGTTTCGAAGTAGATCGAGGGCCTGATGCTGAAATCGAATTGCCCCTTGGCATGGTTGGGGTTGAAATGATGAATGTTTAGATCTATCTAATTATACCTTTGATTATTTGATGAGAAAACAAAAACCCATCAACATATGGGAAAACAGAATAGTAAATTAATTGCACAAGAAAACAAAACAATATACTTGAACTATAAAAGGAGAACCGAAGATACTTGAGAAGATCGCAAAAAATCTTTCCTTTGTTGTGCAGCGGTGCGGTACGAGACTACACACGTGACCATAAAATAGTGCTACTCGAGTCAAGCCACCTACGTCGGTTAACTCGCACTGGACGAGCTACTTGGCTTGATTAGGGTAGCGATATTTTTTGGCCACTTGCTCAATACCGTACATATGCCATAGGAAGTGTTCCACATGTCCCATCGTTTGGTTTACCTCTATAAGTATGAGTGAGCGCTCCTAGAATGAGCCACTTGACTTTCCCGTGCCCTGGAATGGACCACCCTGCAATCAGAATTTCTAGACAGATTTTGGCTATCACCAAAATCCTAAACGACAGAGAATGGATTCACCATCGAACGAAGTAGTCTTTATCAACGAACACGGCCTCGATCTTTTTTTCTAGTTGAAAACCTTTACGAGACATTGCCGTTCCTCAGCAGGCCTCAACTGCGGAAAGAATTCCTAAAGGTAAATAGAAATTAATTAACTGTGTTCTGCAGAATTCTACATTGTAAGTTTGCGGTATTGATTAGCAACACACCTCATGTATGTAGATTGCGCTCGAAGAACATGGGCAGAGCATGTTAAAAGATGAGAGTCACCTGGATTCCATGATCAATGCGTGTGCCGCGTTCAAAAGCTTCACATTTCAACCTCAACGAGCTCTCGTCCTATTGCCACCTAATCATGTCGTGTGCCCTCGTGAATGCACTTACTCAGATGGACATGGGGCCAAGCGTGAACTTGTAGCAGTCTCTCACTCTCCCACTTTTGTACGTATAACTTTTTTGAGCGCGTGCCTTAGAAATCATTAATCCTGAATTCTTCTTAAATTACATGCAAACTGTTGATAGGCAAGAGTCTATGAGATTAGTGGTGAGGTTTGTCGGGTTCGCGTCATCAAACGAAGGTGTCGCGGCTGCTGCTGTGTGTTGGAATACGACATGTTGCGGTCCGACGAGCGGTTCCAGTTCTACACGACATCACAACCCTATCTTCGCATTAGCCCCAGTTGTTATTTTTTTAGACCATTTTTCGAGCATATCGTCCGAACTATGTAAGTTGCAGTGCTGATTAATAGTATAGTAGCAGTCTTAGCAGTAATAGTTATATGAATCACAAGTAATAATAGCAATAGTAACAGTATTTATTGTACGACTAATAGCCGTAGTAGCATTAGTAGTGGCGGTAGCAGTAATTTGGTAGCAGTAGTAACAGTAGCAGCAGTAGTAGCAGTTTTTGTAATATTTAGAGCAGCAGTAGATCAATAGTAATAGTATCAGCATTTACAGTAGAACTAGTAGCAATAGTAGCAGTAGGATCAGTAGTACCAGTAGACTTGTACAATTAGTAGTAGTAGCAGCATTTGCAGTAAGGCCAGCGACAGCAAAAGCAGTAGACTAGTAGCGAGAGAAAGAAAATTATTCAATTACGGCATATATGTATTTTTTGTTTCAGGGCTTACGGTCGTTCCTACATTCGAAGTGTTTGCAACATTGTGGATGAAAGCACACAACATTTCAGGTAATAGGAGATGCAAGAATTGAACTAGCTGGCTGCAATAAATTCATCACTGGGTTTTTTTTCGTAGTCTTCAGCCGAAGGTGGATATCGACGGCTTTCTATCGACATGAAGTCGAGGCATTCATTCGCAGTGAGCCTAGATTACTTGGCGCTAGGTTTCCTTCACAGAATGGATTTGATGAGATTCTACCCTACATTGAGAGACTATACATTGCCAAGGGCTTCCCACATATACCCAGTGCTCGATGCAACGACTACAACTGTTTGTTCTTTTTCGTAATTGATGCCATCTGGGGGATCAACTTTGCTCATTGTGCAGCACCTGTTAAGGTATGTACCGTTCGCCCTTAAAGTTTACAGTAACATTTGCACGTTCGCAAATCTTTTTGTGAACTCGTGTCTGGTAGTTTCCGAGCTCGGACTTAGTGTTGCCACATTGCGGCATTTATTAATATCACGTTCGAGCTCATCCTGCTTTTTGGTTCACCATGTCGCTCGTGTGAGCATTGGTGTGTGGTCTTTTGAGCTTTTATGTGACGTTTGCAGTTGTATTAATTGTGGTGATGGGCGGGACGTTCGTTTTATAGTTGGTCTTGCTCACTGCTATAGGACTCACTCTGACGTTTATTCTGTTGTTCGAATTGGCGTTCGGTGTTATTCGCCTTTCGATGTTGTTTCACATTTGTGTTGAATGAAAGCGCAGGGTGATCCTCTTTTACTACATCGTCTTTTATTTTATAGGTCAGCATTGAAGGGTATCCACACCTTAATCTTCCGCAGATCTGTCCACTTCAGCCGACACACAACTCCATTTACTGTGCGGATCATTCCACACTGGCGGCATTGGTCGGTGAACCGGTCACCAAAGAAAAGCTTTCGGAACTGAGCCGTACTGTTACACCGGCAGAATTGCAGTCAATTCTGAGCATTCCAGGTATGTATATACAACTTATTTGACAGACATTTCCGGTAGAAATGGGTAAAAGAGTTTGTGGGGCCAGGCTTCAACGGCATGTAATGCTATAAGGTTTAAGCGTTGGTTCCGGATAATGCGACGGTTCTATGTTCTCTTGCAATTAAACAAAGTTTATTGATTGGTAAAATTCACTGTGATAACCAATACCTTATTTTAGCGATAAGCCTGCATTAGTTCGATGTCTCTATAATGGGCGAATTTGATCGCTAAACTACTTTTTCGTCCTTTTAACAATTTGAAATCTTTGTATCAAACAAGGAAAACTCACACCATACGTACTATCAAACCCGAGCATCATCCCTCCCCTCACCAAACAGCGTATTTGCATCCTTTGTATCATTGAACCCTCGCACTATCCAGTCACTGTAACACTGAACCCGTCGTACTGCCGTGCCGCTATACCATTCGTTCCACTCAACCGTCGATCAATCACACAACCAAACCATTCATATCTCCATTTATACCCTTTCGGCAACGAGCCTTTGTACCACTGAATTCTTAGTAACATGAAACTATTGTATCCCTGGCTCTTTAGCACGATCGTAGCATTGAACTTGTTGCACCATCATATCATTGTACGATCAAACCATATCACCACTAATTCGTCACCACCATCACACCACTATACCCTTTGAACCATTGCACCATCGTGTCATGCGACTCATAGAGGTCACGCTCACACATATTTTAGCTCTTTGGATCTATGAACCCAATTCTAATTGTTTTTTTACTAGTCGGTTCAAGATTTTTGCATTGCACCCATTCATTGGCGTTGCTTGTTTTCAGATTTGAACGGTCTGTTTGAGGCAATGGCCAAGTCGTCAGCCGAGAATCTTTCTTTTGACGAATCAATCCAGTTTCGCTGCAACAAAAACTTTGGTGCACGTCCGGCAAAAGAGTTCCGTCAACTGAGCGCCAATAGAGTTCAGCAACTGTCTACAATACAAGTGTTCCCGACGAAGTCTCCGCGCTCCCGCGGATACCTCCTCATATCCAGACCCTGTGGTCACATCCTTAGAGCTGTTCCCATCTACAAGTAAGCAATGTGACATGTAGTGTTATTAGGCGGCACACCAGATATCTCACTTATAGGATTGGTTGGTAGGATTGGGGAGGGGAAGCTCAGGTCAAAGGAATTCAGTTCACGCTTTGATATTGCCTCATCCCGGCAGTCACCAGTTCAGGCCCCCACTATTCTTTCGATATCTAAAAAGCACGTACTTTATTTATAGGGCTGAGTCTCCATCCCAAGTATTCCTCACTATCCTATCCGTTCTGCTCCAGCATGTGAAAGAAGAGAATATCGACCCGGCGGACTGGAAAAAAATGTTTGTAATCTACGACAATGTCTGCAATCTGGATCGCATCCACGCCGCAAGAAACCCACTGCCTTTGCCAAAGCCTTTCGATCGTTTATGGTTGGAGACCAAGAAAGTCATTGATGTCTTTCATCTAAAAAATCACCGGCGCCCCCAATGTCTGACGACCTATAATCCGGACAACATCCGCAAGGTCCACCCTGAACTGAAGAAGAGAAATACAGAAGTCGCTGAGCAAAACTTTTCCTGGTTCAATCGGTTTAAATCAGTCCTGAAAGCCGTGCCCAGAAATCACCAAATATTTCATGCCTTTCGTTTGATTTTTCATCGGAATGCGGAGTCGTCCGAGCGTCATACTCTCTAAACCAGTTGCTATTTTTATCGGCATTTGGCGTTTCTCAGTATATCTAAGCTTCTAATCTAACAAGGGAATATTTACCTGTGTCAGTCTGAGATCGGGCCCAACTTTTTTTACGGATACGTACTATGAAACTGTGCTTTTAGAAAATATGACTGGTCCCCTTCAGTTCTATTCGAGATGGAGAAAATCGGTGAAGATTCCTATTGCGGCAGCCGCTTTAAAGCTTTCACCGTAGCATTGATTGATTGAATTTTGGTATACCAGCCGCAACGGATAAAACAACACTAGTAAAAACGTCGTTTTTTGAAAAACGTTTGATTCCAAGATTATTTATATTCTTTCACTCCAAATTCAATTTGGAATCGATTGACATCAGCAGAATCTTTTTTGGATGCCAGGGGGCGGAGCTATGGGTTAGTTTCAGTTTAGGCTTCCGAGTGACGTTGCAGAAATGACCCATAGCTCCGCCTCCTGGCGTCTAAAAAAGATTCTGCTAATGTCAATCGTGTATAAGTATAAAATAGAAGTACAAGCTGACAATAAAAGTAGTATAGGTTATAAATAGTTGCTCTGTATATGTAATCACGATGTTATATAAGTATAAGTAAATACAGATACATGTACACAGCCAAATAGCAGCTAAGTTCATTAGCAAGTATAAAAAGTATCTAAGTATACAGAAGTCTAGAGAACGATGCCTGCCACAAACAGGCATTCACCCTAGCCCAAAACAGGCCTTCGACTTAGAATACGATCAGCGGGCCCTTGATTATTGGCCTTAAATAAGTAAGCAGGTATACAAGTATAAGTATGAATATATAACAGTACCGCCAGGCATACATAGGTGCAGGGATAAGTATAAGTATATAAGTATAAGTATATAAGTATAAGTATATAAGTATAGGTATATAAGTATAGGTATATAAATATAGGTATATAAGTATAAGTACTGTATATAAGTATAAGCGTATAAGTATAACCGACAGGCATGAGCTATACAACATGAACTATGGAGAAGTATATGAAATAAGTATTAAGTATATTAAGTGTATTAAGTATGTAAGTATAAGTATACCACAGGCGGCACGACTGAATTTGGAAAAGCTTTTGTCCCAGAACTTGCCAGTAGTCACATCTCTTAACAGGTCTGAGAGGCATGCAGCCGGAGTGTTTGATTTCACGAAAGATCTGTTCGTTCGAAACGGTACGAAATGTTGCGAATGTTTGAATTACTAAGCCTTCAACTAGCCATGCTGAACCATCTGGTCATGATAAAATTTGAATTCTATCAGGTTCCATTGGACAGTGGAAGAAAGAATTCACGCCGGAAATGAACAGCAAAATGGACGAATGGATTGACCGCAAGATGAAGGAGCTGCCCGAACCATATGACCTGAAATTTACATTCGAATAGCATCAATCTGTAATTCATATCAAGGCTTAACCCTCTGAGTGTCGGTCAACTTACACTGACTTAATTCTTCCTTCAAACTCAATTTTCTGATCAAACATTTGGACTTTCTAGATACGGTTTTTTGCTTTGATCCTATTACAGGACCGTGAAATATAAAGTAAATACAACTTTTGAAAAAACAAATTGGAAGTGGTAGAACTGATTGAGCCAAACTTGGCTTAAAACTTAAATAGCATGTATAATAATTTGCAGTGTGTTCTGAAAAAAAATGTCAGAGCTTCGAAATTAAAGAGTTAAAGCCATCGACCATACCAATAAAATCCAGTTGAAAATGAAGTAAACAAGCAATCGTGAGCGGAATGAAAAGATTGAACTTATTAGGAAGATACTTTGATTCCCTATCGGCAAAATGTCAGGTTGTTGTGTGAAGGCGCAACAGCGCCGCCTGGCTGTACGGCACTAACTGGGCAGGAAAAGTGCCAAATGAATCCTAGTCATGCCAACCATTAAAGTTAGGTACTTTCCCTATTTAAGCCAACTTTGGCTGACGCAGCATTACCCGTATACCTAAAACACCCGGTTACCCGAGGGTTAATACGTCAGATGCTATATTGTAAAGTCCCGAACCTTCCGTGGTACTTTTGGACCCCCCAGTAAATCAGACCCGGTAGGCCAAAACAACTGTCACGCTTCAATCAATTAATCAAATTTGAACGCCGGAAGCGATCAAGGGTTTTTTCTTTTCTTCGGTGTGGCAATTACGACGGCCCATTTTTTTAAATGTAAAAGAAAACGCAAAAAAAGAGTATGAATTAATGGAATTGACCGCAGAAAGGAAGGATGAAAACTGTATTTGTGAACTGTTTACGCAATCAATCAATCGACACGTGCGGTCTTCTGGTTCGCACATTTTTGCAATAAACGGATGGCACCACGTAGGCACCACGGATGGGTCAGGACTCTATAGAATATATAATTAAAGGAAACAGTTTACATAATTCATCGAGGTCTAGCTTCAGTAACAGCAGCACATGCCGCTGAATAAAAATATAACGCGAATAAATTCGTGTGACAAATAATTCACATTTTACCCTCCAGTATTTGTTCTTCTAAGCAAACAGACAACCAGGCAGTGTCTGCCAGTTCTTTTTCAGGAGATTTAGTTTAAATTTTCCGGTCTGACTGCCCATCTATCTGTTTGTCTTTTTATTTCTGGTGACTTGTGCTCGGTAAGAAAACCTGCTTGAATATAGGGCCGAGTTTGGAATGTCAGTTCTTGAGGCATAGTTCATCTAATCTAAGATCGTACGGGCGCATGCGGAAAACAAATGCAGACTTGTAAAACGGCTTTTCATGAAGACAAGACACGAAGTAATCGTCTGGATATCATTACTCTTTCCTTCGCCCTGTTTTTGCATTTGCCTGCAGTTAATGCATATACAAGCACCGACCGCATCTTTATTCGTGAATTTTTCGAAGGACATTCCCTGCAATTTAAATGAGACATTTTGTGTTCTTCTGTATTGTAGAGCTGGTAGCTGCTGGAACGGCCACGGCTACGGCGACGAAGCCAAAGGTATGCCTCAGTGATAATTATGCCGGTTTCTGCAACAATGACAATATGGCTGTTTTTGCTGCGTCTAAATCGACTGGACAACTTGTCCGTTATTTGGCATTGCCACAACAGATGTCTGACCGCTATCGTCCAGCAAGAACTTTTGTCCGTTATCGGTTTACAGTAAGATACAACTGTACTTATGTCTGAATCGTAGCCCGCCTGTTTGCCACCTCATTGGTGCAGTTTTTTTCACGGTTCTTCCTCTTTTTCTCTGTAATGCATCTTGCTAACTCAGAACGCTGAGTTTTGAAGGTTGCAATTTCAAATGCCTATCGGAAAAGTGCAAAACGAGGTTAATCAGAAGATATTTGCCATTCAAAGTTATCAAAAGCGTGTCCGATGACGTCATAGAATTTTTTTGAAAAATTGGAAAAGACAAAAAATTTGCCAACTCAACAAATGAGTCATAAAAAAATTTAATGGAACACGAAAACAATAATCCATGGTCACTGCGGCTGGCGACCCGGCGAGATTTAAGGACGATTTCAAAGCGCCGGGTTACCCTTAAAGAGAAACTCAAGCTGTTGAACTTGAATGTATATGGTTCTGGTATTTTAATTTGTCTCTACAGATAATCTAGGTAATCGAAAATAATGTGTTTTTTTATTGTAAAATGTACCATCATTTTCCCTTAATTCCGAATATCTACTTGAACTGCCACAGTTGTTATCTAATATCTATATGCGAATAATCGCGTTACGAATTTCCCACTGATACGATCTGTCTGTAGGGGCAAATTGTCGAGACGCCCATGTGTCTGGGTGCGAAATGTACCCGGATGTACAAATTTAGAGGTACAGTACGATATGTCGGCTTATGAGCTGTTTAGAAATGAAATATCGTGGTGCCACATAATTGACGTGGCACTGCTAAGTTACGACACTAAAAGGCAAGGCTTGGTCATGCGGCGTCATCCAACGTCTGTCGTGCGGCAGAGTCTCGTTTAATGTGAAATAAGAATGAGACTGAGAAATGGAAAGTTTAATTTATGGAATAGGAAATGTTGACCCGTTTCTACACCCAGTTGTCTAGAAATAAAATATCGTGGCGCCACATGATTGACGTGGCACTGCTAAGTTATGACACTAAAAGGTAAGGCTTGGTCGGGTGGCGTCATCCAACGTCTGTCGCGCGGCATGGTCTCTTTTTAATGTCCTTAAAAGTTGGAACTAAGACTTCTCATGGTGAGCCGGGGCAAAAATGCAGGTCTTTCGAAACGGAGCATAAGATTCGGCCTATGATTCCTGAGCATAGTCCCGCTAACACTACCAATGAGCATTTTGAAACTTGGGGGTGTGGGGGTCTCATTCCAAATCCCCCTTGCCGATTTCAAAACATTTTCAAAAAAATTCTCTTTCTCTATCAAATAAGTGATTTGTTGAGGTTCCATAAACGCGACTTATTAATAACTGGAAATAAGAGGCTGAAAACATGCAAAATAGCCAACACTTTATGGAAAAAAACTGAAGTTTAAAAAAAAATTAATATATCAACGGGGCACTCAGAAATCAGCCCCCAAGTTTTGAAATGATCAAGAATAAAAGGCCGATTTTTGGGTTCAATTTTGAAACAAATAGATTTTGCTCCGTTGCTCATGCCCCTCCCCCATGCTCGGCTTTACCATTGGGGTCTTGGTTCTGACTTGTAAGTACCCTAAACGCCGCCGCTTAATGCGAGCCGGTAAAAAACATGCAGAGGAATTTGTGCCACGAGCAGAATCAGCTTCGCGGCTGCATAGCTATTAAAAGCCATTCTTACTAGACTGATTGCAGCTGTGTATTCTGCTTGAAGCACATTGCAATCAACCTGCCGTCAGCTTCCCGAACCGTCTACTATATAAAAGTCAAAGTATATGCCACTTCGTCCAATTGTAGTTATAATATTTTACTTGCCTTTCTGCCATCGATTTTGATCTTTTAACAATCCTGCCGATGGAACTCTTCAGATCATCGATTGGCGTAAACCTAATTCTGCTAAATACGTTGTTCTTTGGGCTTAGCCGGGGCAGGAACAAGCTTTGCATCAACAAAGCCTATGTTGGGCCGTGCGAGAACAAAGACAACCAAGCATGTAGCCAGTCATGCAAAGATGAGAGTTTGAGTGGCGGAAAGTGCGGACCCTTGTCGATCACCACGGTCTGCTACTGCGACGGATGCCCAGGCGCAACAGGTAATGGAACGGAGGCATCTTCAAATAAATCTCATAAAATCAAATTGCGAATCAAATCTTGCCCCAGCCACACTTGTGTTAACGATTTATGAGTTTCTCTGCTGCCTTTCAAGTAACCAGCCCGGACCCAACTGTCGTCAAAGCAGTTACAACGAGTACCACATCGACTGCATCAAATACCGGCATCGAATGGAACGGCAACTGGGCGTTCGCTTGTGATTTCAGCTCAAATAACGACCTCAGCCGGGCTATTGTAGTCCGGGGTGAGGAATGCAGTAAATTATGTGCCAGTACTCCAGGATGCACTCATTTCACCTGGAACCCTGCAATATACGGCGGCAGTTACTGCTTCATGAAGTCCGGGCCTGTTACCAAGGCGAATGCCTTCAAGATTGATGGATACCCCAACGTGAGATGTGGCTTACCTGATGCAATACGAGGTACAGGTAGTGACCACAGTGGTGGATTGATCTGTGGGCTGATCGACCCAATACCTTCTCCTTTGCCGTCGGAAGTGACTTTTGGGAGATTAAAAATAGTTTAGGCTTTTAACCTTCAAGCTTACTCTTCCTCCCCCCCCCTCGCCTTCCCGCCTGGTTGAAGGGGTGGAAATGAAATCTTGTTCCCTCCAAGCCAAACTCAAGTCGCTACTGAGTGAAAAGTCCTATCGTAATAGCCCAAGATTGTATTCTCTCCTTCTTGATTTCTGAAAAACCTCACGAAGTCGACAAACAAACGGGTAAGAAAAACAAGTTTTAAGGGTCAAATTAGATGCTAAATATTTGGCTGATTGTATAATGTTTCAAGCAATAAGAGCGCAGCCCGAGTCTGAATGGTAGTTTTGCGTTCTTCTTCTAAAACCCGTTCCAAGTAAGTCCGGTTAGTGGCGGTGTTCAAGTCGAAATTAGATCAAATTGAACGGTGGTTCACTTCATTATATTGTAATTGATTTCGCCTTTATTATTGGTTTTAACTAATTACAGTGACTCAGCCTGAACGGCAGCATATATTTATTTAGCATTTTCGTGCAATTGCCGCTGCATGTTGCACAAAGAGTAGCACAAAGAGTATCAAAGGATTCATTACACATTTATTCTTATTTTCTGTCAAACTCAAATTTTTAAATTAATATCATGCCAATGAAAATCTAATAAGAAGTGCCTCTTGATCAATATTTCTGTACGGCATCTTCTGCCGTAACGCCATCTCGATCTGCTCCAAATTGTACACGATAATCGGACACGAAAAATACAGATTACCGCGAGGCTTTCTCATTCTCAAAGTGGCTTATCCTGATTCGGGTGGGGGGGGGAGGAGCTAAAGTCCTTTTTGTTGCTAGGGCAGGGGGGGCGGTCGGCAAAGCGTTCAATCCGCCAAGAAAAGATGTTTCAATAGCTCATACTTCCATTTATTTCAGTATTAACCGTTTCTGGATGGAAAGTCCGAGGAATCTTCATGTTTGAACTGGACGCTTCGCAAAGCTCTCAAAATTGCCTCGAAAGATGTCGTACAATCCCTGGCTGCGTCCTGATATCGTGGCAAGACCATTTCGGATGTTTTGGATATTCAAATACCACAGAAATAGGATTAGTTGCTGATGCAGCTTGGACAAGCATGACACTGACAGGCAGGGGGTCACCAAAAGTGCTGCCAAATACAGAATATCTCGGCGATGACCTCCGGTACTCAGATGATGGGCCCGCGCAAGTTCAAGATTTTGCTGTCAAACCAGAGACCGTCTCGAATGGCGAACTCTGTTGGAAACTTTGCGTGATTCATCCACACTGCAACGTGGCAGTCCTGAACGCGATTGATGTTGGTTGGATGGGTTGTTACCTGAAACACAAGGAAGTGGACAACCCGAGCACACGGGCAAACATAACCACATACCGGTGGTGATTCAGTGAAATAATTTCATGTTATAAAAGGATCATTTTAGTGAAAAAACAGCTGAAGCTTTGGGATGACGGTTTAGCACCATATTTAGAATTTCATTTGCTGAAACAATCTAATTCTTACGAAGAGCGAAAACCCCGTCGTACGATGTGCATTCTTGTCTAATTTTTTCAGTAAATCAAAAGTTACAAATAGCCTGTGCTGAGCCCCGCCTAATTGAAACTGCAACAAAAAAATTAAAACTATCTGAATTCTGGTTTTCTTCTGTCTGTCTGTCTGTCTGTTTGTCTGCGGGAACCAATAGAGCTAATGAATACTGATTGCCGGTTAAGCGCGTGTTCGAGTTGGCTGCCAATGCTTTTTTCATTTATAGTCTTAAGGTAGGACTGTATAGCGTCCCGGTCGTTTGTGGGCACAGATCGAAAATGTCCCCACTTGATCCCTTGGACCCTTGTTTTAAAAAATACCGATCGAAATAAAAAATTCCTTATGCTCTATTGTTTATCGCCTTGAATCATAGATTGTGCATGCGGGACATTGGCGGGGACTAGAGGCCTGCCTCTCTGCCTCTCCAGTCTCCCGAGTCGGTGACTGAGGCTGCTCTGCGTGTGAGTAAGTCAGGCATCACGCAGACTGAGAACACACACAAATCTCATTGACTGGACCGGACATTGGCTATTGATGGACTCACGTGCTTGCAGACATCCGCGCTTGATCAAGTGATCTCAGATGTATTTCATATATGGAGAAAGATAAATGTACCAAAGAAAATACTCACGCGAGTTGTTTGACTCGAGACCCCTTGTCGGCTTTGGACGACAACGATGAAGATGACACTAAATGAACTGTTAATTTTTTTGAAGACTATTTTGCTACTTAAGTTTTATTCCGCTACTCCAGGTTCAATTGGCGAGTAATATCTTTTTGTGTCGCCGTTAGTTTATCCCTTTATTCCACAGAGGGAAAGATTTATACCGAAATGGGCATTAGTGCGCATTATTACGCTATTCCATTATTCCACCATGGGAGTTCCAATGTCAACAATGAGCGGAGTTTATAAACTATTCCATTACTCCGGTAAGAAAATGGCTGCACGCTTTCGCAGTTCTGTTGGTCATTAGTTTGCGCATACGCATGGGGTCATTCCACTATTTAACGTATTTTGAATCTAGCCTGCTTTTACTGAGAGACCTATGCTGAAACTGGCCGGATTTCGAATGAATAGTCAAATTTAAATGGCTGAATAAAATGAGGACTGGTAATCAATGGCGCATCAGAACAGACGATAAAATCGGCTACATTCCCCTCCTAGCAAATGAATGGCGTCGCGCGACAGCGTGAAGAATTCGGTTGTGTGAGACGGGCCCGTGATTAAGCCAATATGTTGTGACGTCTCCTTTCCCCTGAACAAGAAATAAAACATTACTGTAGAATCTCAATCGGAATCCGGGAACAGTGTTCTGGTAAAATCAGCTGACGAAAATTACAACCGGGGCTTCTTATTCTGTGTATCAAAATCAGAACAAACGAAATTCTTCTCAATTTTTCACTTCCCAAGTCTACGGTCATATCTTTTGTCCTGCTTCACTGATCTACGCGGTCGAGCACTCAAATGATAAATAATTGAATTTTTTAACTCTGTAAAGAGTAAGACATATTTTCAATGCGGACTGGATAATACGGATAGGAAACTGTAACATCAGACCAACGACCACTAGCCTCTGCAATACTATTACTAGTTTGAATTCCACCCCTACCAATTGCAGCACAGGCCCGTTGTCATCTCCGTCAGCTCATTTCAATCGAACACTCTTCCTGTATCTTTATTGAGATTCCATAGTACTAGATTACAGGTTGGTCAGCAACTTTTGCTGGCAACACATATTGGTCGATTGGTCGCTTACTTTGATTGAGATCGTTCCTCGGCAAGTGAGGGCGAAGCAAGGGTCGTCCATAATGTAGCTGGCAGTCTTTGATGTCACTTGAATGCTTAACGCTTTGCTGTTTGACATCATGCGAGAAGCCATATTCATCGCGTCCCCGAACCTTGAAAATAATTCAGTCAAAATAGTTACAATTATAATGAAACTCTCTCCCCCCGAAACCGAAGTTCGAAATTTCGAAAAAAATCTACCCCGATTTGCAGTTTTTGACGCAAGCCTAGCAGTATTTCGGTCGTATAAGTATCTAACTGAGTATCAATCACTTACAATACTACGGTTCACCTCCACTCTACTACTGATCCGACAGTTTCACTAGATTTTCGATTCGTCTATTTTTGATTTATGTTAAAAATATTGCAACCAGCAGTTTCAAACAATCAGTTCAAACTCTGCCTTTAGATGAAAATTCCGGGATTAGCCCCATCTGTCAGGCTCTACAGTCTACAGGTTTGACTCACAGGCAATAACGTGGCGCCCGGATTCCGACAACACACCCAGCGACGGAGCCTGCACAGAATATAATGAAAATTATAGGGGAGACACCCAACGAAAAAACGGTGAGCAGATGCATTAAAACGGACAGATCGTGGCGCGTTTTGACCTGTGTTTATGCCAAATCGAACTTGAAGAGTCTCGTTCTTGTCGAATCCTTGGAACAGATCGAGGAGGTGCAAAGCCATAAGCGGGATTTCTCGGGCGTGACGGTTGGCATTACGTATGGGAAGTCCACTAGCAACCTGTAACATAAGAAGCTCCGAGGGAAAAGTGGAAGACCGCTGTACTAGTTTAAGTCAACGTAGTTTTAGTTGCTAAAAAAATGTGTTGTTCTGTAAACATTGTTTTTATATAATTTACTTCGAGCCGAAATTAGCTGGCAAATTTTGGTTTCCTCATTCAAATCCTAAAGTTCAATTATTGAACTAAAATACTCAACGTATAATTTTGAAAGACAAAAATGTTTGTGTTTCAGTGAATGTATTTAATTTAGTTCCAGACAAAAGTATTGGAAAAATGTATGCTTCTCACCCAAATCTTTAATGACGTAAACTCTGACTGAGTAATATTTCGACAAACTAAACAACTAAAACTATAAATATTATTCTTAAGGTTTCAGTTATGTTTTCAATTACTATTTGTAGTTTAGTTTTGCCATTGCCATCAGTTTTAATTTTTCATTCAAATCCTCTAAGAATATTGAACCAAAATTACCCAACCAATAGTTTTTTAGGTCTTTTGTTAAATAGTTCCGACCAAAAGTAGTTGACGAATTTCAGCTTCCCACAGTGGGAAGCTGAAATTCTGAAATTCTGAAAAGCTGCGTAAGTGAAGACTTCAGCTTTCAGCTTTCAGTGACTAGCCATCAGGAAAACATGGTTTGAAGTCTCTGGGAATTTCACGTACCACATAAGAATCGTTGATGGTTTCCACCTTATACACGTCGTAATCGGACAGAGCTGCGTCGAACTTGTTATACATCAAACTCAAAAATTCGACAACACTGAAGGGCTCGGTGCTGGAAACGAAGTCGTTGAAGCCAACAACGTCGCTGAAACAAATAGTCACCTCCTCAAAATTCTCCGGTTCAACGATCCCACCGTTTCGAAGCTCACGCACCACAGGCCTGTCAAAATAGAACACTAGTAAAATATAATAGAAACGGATGAAGGGAGCTGTCATCAAATTGTTTGCAAAACAGATAAATCCTACGCAATCTTGAAGGTGTTAAAAGTGTAAAAATGTGAAAATGCAAGTAGTTTAATAATTTTCAGAAATTCGGTTGTATTCAAAAAATGTGATTTATATTTTCTTTCTGATTTATCCACTTTCCATACAATAAAAATCAAAACATTTAGACTTCTTTGGTGTGTTTTTTTATCTTTAAATTCTGCCGATAGAAATGTTTGTTCCTTTCGAGCAAAACGGTTCACAAACACTATCGCTGTAAAATTTAGCAGTGCAATCAGGTTTACAAACGTTTTGATTTATTTACAGGACGAACGGAGAATAAAAAGGACCGACTTCACTTACGCAGGAAGCATCTCTCCCAACAACTGATCGCAACGCTCCCTTTCAGCCTGAAGGTCCTCCGTCCGCGCTTCCACAATCTCTTCCAGCTCTACCGCATTGCGCTGCATCTGATCTAGAACTTTCTCTGCGTACGTGCGCTTGTCCACGCCCTCTGATCGTTCCAGCAGAGCTCGAACCGTTTTGATATCCGGCCGCTCTTCTGGCTGCGCTGCCCAGCAAGCTTCAATGAGAGCAGCCAAACCGCCGGAGCAGGCCGGATGTCGAGCGTCCGTGGGACGAAACAGAATCTCCGTTTCCTCGGTCACATTCTGCGTAATCATCTTCGGGGTGAGCACGTACCCGCTTGCATTGGCCATCTGCATGTGCACGGAATACGGCGAGTTCCACGTCGTTATCTCTTGCATGATGATGGACAGGGAATAAATGTCTCCCTTTTGGGTGAGAGGGAGCGAAGGATGACGCAGAAATTCCGGTGCTTGCCAGAATGCAAACTCATCGTTGGATGATACACCGCTTATGTTGTGGCTCCGCCCAAACATTTGTTGAACTGTTCCAATGTACTCGACCTCACTGATTTGAAGGTTTAAGCGGTTGTCAATCATGCAGACGCCACTACGCAGCCGACCGTGTAGCTTCAGAAATGAGTGGTGAATGAATTCCAAACCCTGAAAAAAGGAAATTAAAACAATGGTGCTAAAAAAGGGCTTCCGATAGCCAAGTAAGCAGACAGACAGAGAGACAAACATACATACAGAAATACAGACACATCAGCATTTTGAATGAAAATTATTTCTGGCGCATAGTTTTAAAATCGCCTTGCCTGAATGACGTTGCTCAGCAGGAAACCTCGGTATTCCCAGCTGGGTGCGTTCATTGTTGATAGGAGATCGCTAAGGCTTCCTTTATAGTAAAAGGGCCGGATGAAGACCAGGTGTGAGACCAAAGGATAGAATGCTTTCATGCGCGAGATGTTGACATGACGTATTTTGTTCAACTGACAAAAGGAAAGACCGCTGCTTATGTACATCTCCGTTCTGCTAACAGCGCATGAGTTATCGCACATGACAGACCCTTGATGACCCTTTCAGGTCGTGCTAATTTTTTTCAGGAACCTATCTGCCTACCTCACTGAAGTATATTAAGAGACGATTGGTCAGTTTGGGTACTTTGGCCATTCGCACTGCTTGAACCCAGACTGACTCTCCTCGGAACATTGCCGGCCGACCTTCACCCTCCACCCAGCTGCTCAAATATTCCTCGCTGAATGATTCAATTACAGCATCCTGGCCGAGAAAAATATATGTCAACAATATACGCAATAAACGTTATCGTTTATTTCATATTTTGATTAGCTCAGATACTCGTATACCTTTTCCGGAGCCGAAGACCGTCGTGGGACGAATGAAGGGCGCCGTCGTTGGCTGTCCCCAGAGGCGACTGAGGCGCGACGAGTTTCCTCTGAGACTTCAAAGGACACTTCATCCATTGTTCCCTTCCACCACGTATCACCGAGCGCCGCGCTCAGAGCTAATCTGAGGTACACGACTCTAGAATGTACGGATGAAATTGGTAGATACTGGACCGAATACTACTCATACACTGTTCAGATACTTTACAGAATACTTTAGATAAGGATGCTGAACAGCTACTACAAATAATGACTAGTTAATACGCTAATATGTACATGACCTTAACAAACACTATGCAGATACTACACATATACGGTGAATTTTACGTCCGTACCGTGTACCGTGAGTAAGTATTGTAAATCGGTAAGTTGTTTTACAAATAATAAAAACGTCAGTTCTTCAATAATTGACATTCGTTGCATGCAATGTTGCATTCGTCATTTTCATTTTTTTCCATTGTCATTTTTTTTGTCTATTACGACTACTAATTGTAATTTCCGCAAAACTTACCTGGCCAAAATGAGGATGATCAGGGTGAGCGCTACCAAAGCAACCACGATGGCGATAGTAATACTTTGGCTGCCTAAAAGTAAGCAGTATCGCGTTATAAAAAAAGTAGAGGCACGTTGCGGTTATTATCCGGTGCCAATTCAACTCTTTGTTTTGAGAAACCCATGGCATTTTCATTCGAACATAAATGCCAATTTAAGAAATAACACTTTGAAGATCGATATCTTTAATATGAGTCTTATAAGATCTTATTTGTTAAAGTCTAAGAAGAGGCAACAATAGGTGACTTCAGTGCAACGCCATTCAACCCAAAGATTACTAATTAATGCTTTTTATTTAAATAATGCCATGTGAAATCCTATTTATTCTGCAAACGTTAGACAATTGTTCGTACAAATAATAATATCGACTAATAATTTGATCGTGCGGGAAGATGAAACCCTTGTTAAACATCTTTCAAATTCCAGTGAAGGAACTAACCTTGTAGGACGTGGCACTCCGGTCGCAAGCCCTTGTATCCACAGTAGGGCTCGTTGAGGGGCAAGTCCCACCCGCCGTACCATTCAATTGGTGTGACCTTCTTCCAAGCGAATTCCCTGTTTCGGACCGTGGAAGAATGCGACACCTGTGGCGAAAAATGCCAGTTTTGTTGGGCCTCCATTTTGATCACGATAATTGTTTTGCCAGCAAGTCATACGTACGACAAAGTTCATAGAGGAGGTGTTGAAGAACCTGATAACTGCAGTTGGGATCCGGTTGCCATCGTCGTCCAAACTAATGGGCCCAATGTCCGTGGCGAACGTCCGATCGACCAAACGACGTTTCACTGCCGCGCCATCGTACATGTCACTCAACTGGCCGGACGTTACTGTTTCGTTAAGGATCTGCATTTAGATCAGAAAGGAGTTGTTATGAATCACTGTAAAAATAGCAATTCTTTGAAATGCAAGTTCTTCAAATAAAGTTCTCCGAGATTTGCCAAAGAAACCGTTTTTTAAATCATCGTTTAATATTGAACTTTTTTAGAAAACAAAATGAAGGAATTTTGAAATCCATCTCTGAAAATTGCCCCGAGTTAGCTCAGTTTCGGTTTCTCAACGGTTTTAAACCGGACTTTTAAGATAAAATTGTCCCAAGTAAGCTCCAAGTACCGGGACCTTAATCATAAACCAGGTGAATATATGCCTGATTCGAAATCCACCACCAGGTGCGTAGGAAGAACTAAAGCGATTCAACTAATAGTTAACATATCAGTTAAATAAATATAAGCCTTTAATTAGGATTTTGTGTTTTTGCATCTTTAGTAAATAAAACGTCCACTCTAATTTTGGCAAATTTTGTTTTGCCAAAGTAAATATTTAGCAAATGAAAAGATCGTTTAAGTACCTTAGAGAGAGCTAAGACTAAATTAAGCCGTAAGTACAACAACGAAAAATTTGCAGAACACACATATTGATATCGTACAGTCGAAAAAAAGGTCGACGATAGAAGAAGCTTTTGACCTCATGCCCAGATTAAAGTGTTGGTTTCGTCATGCATGACAAATCCAGTTATTCTGCTAGCGCTGAACATTTTTTTATCGTTTGTGACTCTGTATGAAAGGATTCGCGCAATCACTAGTGTCCGAACAACACGGAACGCTTGTATCGATTGCTTAATTAAAATCATTGGTTTCAATTATCATGGCGTGAAGCATTTATTTCAATTCCGAGGTCGTAAAATCTGTACATTGCCTTCGTCGTGTTAAGAACAAAACCCCATGGAGAAATCGGTAGTTTGGGAAAACCGAAAGCTGGGCACGCATGATGCTGCTGCTGTACTGTTCAGTCGATAGAAGTCGAACTTTACAACAGAAAAGAGGACGGAAAAGAAAGACAACCTTTCTTGAAGATTCGAAATTACTCGGATAGACCAAAGCTGATTGCACACTGCCTCTTTGGAGCATTGCACGTTTCTTGCGGAAAGAGGACGGTGTGGACGTTTTGAGGCGAATGATTCACAACAGAATTCAGGAATATGAAATTCCGCATGTTACTGCAGTCATGGATGACTTGTCGGACGACAACAAGCGAAAGCGCGTGCGCCACTGTTTTGACAGGAGACTTATTTTATGTCGTACGGATGTCATTGCTGAGCTCCACTTTAAATTTACTGAGTACCTGCGCACCATTTTCAACCACGAAGTCACGTTAACTTTGAATGATAGAAACTTAAAGGTGAGCGTCCCATTAATTGGCTGATTTTTTACTTGTTTTCTATAATAAAATAAAAAAATTAACAGACGGCGTTTGTAGTTGATCGTGCTATTAGATTGTTGGTCGCTGTAGATCTTTGACTATTAATTTATCTTGCAATAATATTGTGCGGATTTTTCAGGTCTAAATTTTTGCTGGAGAAACTTGACACGATGCTGCGGTTCAAGTGAAAAAAGAAGGAAGGTCGAGTGGGCGTCATGTTCTGGAGCGCAATCTCTCCATATTGATTTGTGGCCTTCAAGAAGTTCAACGACTATCAAAACTCGAACAGCTTCAAAAAGATGCTGGAGGATCACTTGCCTGCCTATCGTCAAAAGTTCATCGAAGAACACGGAAGAGATGTTGGGTACTAACAGGATAACGCAAGCTCTCATGTCTCTGGACAGTTAATGGGCTTTTTCGACCACAAGCACATGCACACGCTCCGACATCCGCCCAAGTCGCGTGATTTCAATCCTATTGTGAATCTCTGGGATTTTATGATACACGACATCGCTCGACGAGCACCAATGAATGAAGCGGAACTGTGTCAGTTTGTTGAAAAAGCATGGCTGAAGCAAACAACTGGACCCAAGTCGGCGTAACTGCTGATGAGTTTGTTCCACTCCATGTCGGCCCGGATCGAAGCGGTTTTTCTCAACAGAGGAAATTACACTAAATAATGGAAATAATTTCCAAACGTTTTGCTATCATCGCTTTTATTTGATTTTTCACCGGTTTGTTTCATTATCTGTTTCCGGTTTCTTACTGTGACTTCAGTTTCAATTCTTTTATTTTGTGATCATATTCGAGTGATTCTAGCCATATATAGAATTGTCAGAATTCTATTTATTTTGTGAGTTTATCTAAAGCAAATTTGATTTTTATTTCGAAGTACTGGTAAATCCAAACGATTTTAGTTAATCCAACATTAAAACTTTTAAATGTTTGAGAAATCGGACAATCAAAAAAGGTTTTAGTGTGGACGCTGTGTTAATGTCTTTCGCGCGCATGGCGCATTCAAGTATTATGGACTGTCTTCTCTGTGAATCCTGTCATGTTGAGTCACACAGGACAAAAGCAATGTTCGAAAGCAGCAGATTGAATGGATTTGTCTTGCTTGGCGAACCAACACTTTAATCGGGGCATGACGTGGCAAGCCCTTCTTATCGTTAACCTTTTTTCCCCGACTTTATCTCCCTCACTGACCTGCTCGAACATTTGAATTGCAGCGTAAGCAGCCATCCACATGTGTATGGCCTGAAGTGTTGAAAAACTGTGAAGTGCTACTCTGTGTATCAAAGGTTAGACGATATTTTTGAAATAAAAGCCATGAACTAGCGTACCGGTATTAGTTCATTGGTGCGATTAGTTGCCCAGGGAGGTGCACCGAAACGCCGATCATACTCAGGCTTCACCGCCATGTACTGTGAATTTCCTCTCCCGAGGACAATTGTCACAATTTGAAGTACCGATGAAAACGCGCGACGTGCCACCTAAAACGTACGGAAAAAGATCTGCCATAACAAATGAAAATGAGTCACACCAGGGATGGCAGAAAATTAAAATTAATCAAATTAATTATTGAAATAATTTTAATATTTGATATTATTGCTTATTTTTGCTTAGTACTTCTTGATTTGTATTTTAAGAACCGATCTCTGGAAGAAACTAATATGAAGTAATATAAATTGTCATTTTTGCAGGAGACCACTTCCGTCAAATGTTTCTGCTTCACCACACACACCTCGTTGTCCGCGTCTGTTCCGCCTTTCCAATCGGAATCACTTAGTTCAAGGTCCGATAACACTATCGTCACGTACACCTGAACATTTCCAATGTCAATATAGCAGTTCAACTTGGGCCATCTTAATTGAACGACATGAATGGCATTATTTGCATGGGATCGCGATGTCAAAAGAAAGACACAGAATGCTAATTATCAATTTCCATTAATTATGCAGTGCATGTTACCAATTCTTACATATTCGCGATTAGTCATGTTCATGGCTGACGCTTCAATCTGAAAGAAGATGAAGATCATCCAGATCATGAAGAACATGGGATATTTTATTGACACGACGAACCAGAAGTCGCCGCAGATGGGGCATAAAACCGAAGAAGAGCATGACTGCAAAACAATGACCGGTCAAGTGTGTTACTTTTTTTACATACACACATGGCAACAAGTTGGGTGGCAGAGTTCGAGCCATCAGGGTGATCTGAGTTTGAGCCATTCTCAGCTAGAGCTTGCCACTGCTTTCTCTTGAATCTTTGATTTAATGCCCGGTCCAGCGGGAAAATTAGATTGAGCAAGCTACTCTAAACTCGAAAATCGACTTCCAATAAAATGCATGGTCAAGAGCGCGTGCGCGCGATGACTTAATTCGGCTCGAACTCGGACCACCCTTTTTGCCTTAAAGTCTGCCACCCAAATTGTGGCCATGTGTGTCGCCTATGGAAACTGGCCGAGGTAAGAATTCCCATTATTTTTCTAGTGATATTACGCACTCCATTACTCCTTGTTGACAGTGTTTTTGATTGCCTCATTTGGCAACGCAATCAGTAATTACAGAACTGCGAAGCTTCGTTTTGATATTATTCGTCATGCATACGAGGAGTATCTTGTTCTTCTTTTAACCATCGCATTTTGCTTCGTAATTTGAGCCTAGATACAGAAACAATGTTAATTTAATAAAACTCTGTCAACACTAGCCGTACTGATCTTTAAAGTGTGTATTGTAGCGTCAAATTCTCGGTAAAAATCTATCCAGAATTTAAAATGGAATAGACTGGCTCCAATAGGGTTACAATGCCAATAAAGGGGGCGGCGCTATGAACCGAAACGACTTGGTCGTTAAATATTTGAGTTTCGTTCAATAGATAACTCAAAGCTTCGACCACATTTCTGGCAATTTTGTAATTTCCGATAAAAAATTAAGTGAGGCATGGCCCTGGTATTTTGCAAATTGAATTCTGATTGAACTAGTTGCAAAACACAATTGTAATCATTTTTTAGGATGCGCCAGGTGGAGGCAGCTTTGTAGACAAGCAAATGAATCAAGAATTATTTTTGCCGAAAGACGGGTAAAACTTCCCTTTGAGCTTCCAAAATATTTTGATTGATGCAAAATCTGATTTTAAAATGACGCATACCTCGGCTTACGTCCCGAAACTGCGCCAGGATTGGCGCGTAAGTGTAGTTTACGTTTGTCGAGGAATTAAACAAGAAATGAGATGCACGAATCTCGGTAGACTTGAAAACAAATTGCAGTTTATCCGCGCCGGCTTTGTGTGCTGTATTTGGGCCCACGTCCGTCAGCATGAAGACCGTTGTCCAATTGAATTGTCGCAATAGACCGATGTAGAGATCCTTAAGCTTAGTTCCCGGGTAGGGCGTGGTGGTCACCCACGTCGGACTGAATCTCGGGTTGCTCAAGGTAATGTCCACACTTGAGCTGAAAGCAGTTAGTTGCGTCGTGTGTGTACTCCAAGAATGAGCAATTAATACAGAAGTGGTTACTTTGAGGGTCTTAATATTTTCCCGCCGTGTGGAGTAAATATCGTTAGCCAACGATGGAAAACTTACCGCACAGTGCACGTAACACAATTTTTGCGCGGGGGGGGGGAGCAGTTTGTTTTTTCAGTACAATAAAAGTTAAAGACAACCTTGTTTTTTATTAAACATTAAGCAAGTGTGCTACCCTTTGGTTGGTCAGTTTTGCCTAAAAAAAAATCCACTGTCCCGCGACTCCAAATTTAAAACAAAGTAAGGTGCCTATCTCGCAAACTACTGGACAGTTTTGCAGGAAGCTTAAAAAAAGCGGCGCGAGCTGATCTGTAGTTATTTTTTTTATACTTGTGTACTTGTGTACTTAGGCACAAAGAGGCATAGGTCTAACGGTACACGACTATTCTATAGACTGGAAAAAATTGCGTACGACGTAATTTTAAACACGGTTTCTCTCACAGTTGAATGAGTGCGTTCAGGAAAACTGCAAAACTAGAAACGTTTGTTTGTGTTTCACGGCTTGGCAAGCCCTCACGGCTTGCCAAAAGTCAGAACATCCTTAAAATAGCCGGCAGCACAGTTGTTTGTTCTAAACATCCCAATTAAGAGAGAAATGTTTGACTGCATCGTCATTACGTCGTACCTGGAGATCAGAGGTACGTTCCAACCTGCTGCCATTTGGTTCAGACGGTACCCTTCGAAACAACCTACAGACAAAAAACGACAAGATGTATGTATGGAGTGCGCGGCATCACGAAGTTTTCCACACAATCAAAGCAGATATGGTAAAGATACGGTAATTTTATTTAAGTTTATGATAAAAAGTAGTTGTCGGGTCATGAGGTCAGTGGCGGGCTGAGGTCAATTCCGAGTCAATCCTTTTGTTGGTGGGAAAATATTTTTACCATCCTTCGAGGGAGGGGGGAGGGGCCAAAATCTCATTCGTTAAAAGTTTTTCGCGCTAAGGCACTGGCGGATTGAGATCGGCTCGGAGGAAATGTCTAGTCTGCCGGAAGGTATGAACATCGGTCCGGCAATAATGGCAATTTTCAGCAAGTAAAAGGCTAATAGAATTTTTCAATCTCAATCTCTTAATCTCAAGGTATGTTCAAAATACTTGTCCTGTGCAAGACAAACGAATGGCAAACTATCTGTTCTTATATGTTATGTTTACATTCTGTTGCCTCACCAGGTGTAATGATGGCCGTCGCACACTTTTTATACCGTGAACGGCGGTAGTACCAGCTGGACAGAAGGAGTTGTACGTTGTCCTCTAGATCGTAGCACGATTTTGTCAAGGTCTCGCTGTAGAGATACGTATGAGTCATGTTGAAGTCAGGAAATGCCTGATGCATACGCTCGAACGCCATGTCAAACGACGGTCCCATGTAGCGAAGTGACACTTGGCCGTCGTTAAGAGTTCCAGGACTGACAATGTCCAAGCAGAAATCCGTCCGGCCACCTTCCACACATCGTGAATTTGAGAAGGCTGGATAAACGACGCAGCAAAACCAAAAAGCCAAGTTGAGCAGAGGGACCATCTCGATTAAGTTTCGATCACTCTCAACCAACTAGCGACAAAACAATGTCGCGGAAAGATGTGAAGAAATTATCGGATCAACATACTAGGGCAAATAAAAAAGGCAAAGACACGCACAGCTAAATTTCATTCGGTGTAAGCTACTGTACCCTTGACCCGAAAGTCGAAGATTCGTGTTAAAAGCAGAACCAAAAGTTTATCTAGAAATTGCTGGGAAATTTTTTTTTCCGAGACTCAATCTTTCAATTTGGAGCTAGAAAAGCCTGCTGAAGACCCCGACCGCGGTACTCAACCAAGGGTTCCATTTCCCCCGAATCAACCGAGGTGTTCGATTGTGTTGGAAGGACGGAAGAAAAGTGCCAATTAGCAGGTCGGGTGTGAAAAACAGCATTATTCTCGACGGGACCGCAACCCAGGTGGGTACACTTCTCATTATAGCATGAAGTTCTAGCACGTTGCGCGGCAATGGCGGATTGATCGTTGGGCCGACCGAGCCGTCTCCCCCCCCCTCCGTCCCTCGGCGACCAAAATGACTTTATCGCCTCACTGCACGCAGTGGCGGATTGAGGTCGGCCAGGAGGGGATGGCAAGCCTGCTGGGAAAACAAGCTTGCTGAGGGTGTCAAAAAAGTTCCTCACCCCAACCGCCCCCCAGGGGGGGGGGAGTGGCTTGCCTGTCAAGAGGAGAACGAGTGTAGAGGAAAGTTAAAAATCATTACCGAACTCGATACTCGTAGTTATAAAATTCGATGTTACAGAGATTTGTTACTTAGAAGCGCCTGAGGTCCGGACCCCATGCAGAGCACCGTCTAGTGACTTGATTCCTATTCCGCAGCAGTGATCTTCCATTGTGATTATCACAGTAGCGTCTAGTACCGGAAAACAGAACAAAAAGGGTGCCACTAATGAGAACTCCTGCTTTTCCATCGTCAAAAAATGCTTGCCGTGGGTGATGCCAAAATTCACGACATACCGCGCACATGGATCTCAGATCGAGGTATACTGCGGACACGTCTACCAATTAGATGTTCACAGGGGGTTTCCTGTTCCTTCACTAGGTGTGGATTATATTTGCGTCATCGTTTTTGTTAGGAGTGCGACTCGTCATTAAAAATCACCGAAATAGTTGTGTACCATTCTTTGAACATGCAGTAAGTAATGGCGGCTTGACATCTACCCATGTGGGAAAAGTAGAATGGGAAAACATCACATGATCATGACGACAGTGACTGTGACTGCGTTGGTTGCAAACGAACAGATAGATAGACAGAGAACATACACACAGACACACAGACACACAGACCCACAAACACACAGACACACAGACACAAAGACACATAGACACACAGACACACCCAAAGCTGCACATAGAGACAGGCCGTTAGTATCTAAAATACATAATGATTAATCCCACAATACACATATTGCCAAAACCTGCCTTCACCGAGCTCAAACCAGTTTAACGTCTAGTCTGCAAAATGTGTTACTGTTGGAGTTCAGATGGCTTTAACTCGGAATCCACGGAATCGTCTATTTGAGCGGTAAAAATTGTTATCTCGTAATGTTGTTAGGTCTAATAGTTTGTCTTGCACTATAGCTCGCAATGAAACACTGAGCTAAACGCCGCAAAGATTCTACAGGGAGAAGGGTTGCGTCTGGAAGTTTTATGCTTACAAGGGAACAGAACGGTAGGTGACACGCCCATCTCTCTGAATTTTTTTTTGCAAGTAGTGGACTAAATTAATAGATGTTAGCAAAAAATTTCATTTGCAAACGAGCTCTGGTTTGAGCGGGAGATAAATTCGAAAGTTCTCTGATGGCTCCGTGGGTTTCCCATTTAATTGAGCTGTTGATTGTTTGATTTATGCTCTAGCAAAACTCATTTTAATTTTTTTACCACTCTAATCCACACAAAACGTCTTTTTTTGAAATGTTTGACTCCAAGATTTTTGACACTTTTCCACTCCGAATTCGATTTGGAATCAATTGACATCAACAGAAACTTTTTTGGATGTCAGAGGGCGGAGTTACGACCGAGGGGGGACGACCTTTTGTGTGGATTAGAGTTTTGCTAGAGCATAAATCAAACAATCAACGGCTTAATTGAATGGGAAACCCGCGGAACCACCGGAGAACTTTCGAATTTTCTCCCGCTCAAACCAAAGCTCGTTTGCAGATGAATTTTTTTTCTAAAATCTAATAATTTAGTCCACTATTTGCAAAAAAAATTCAGAGAGATCGGCATGTCGCCTACCGTTCCGTTCTTTTGTTAGACGTGACTGACGGGAAGAGTATCGAACAAGCGCGAGATTCCATCAATAAAATGCATGGAGGACAGGATATACTCGTGAACAATGCTGGTACAGCTTACAGTGTGAGTCAACTGGAACGACGCATGTAAAAACTAATATGCATACGAAGCAAACCCTATGTAGTGATAAATCTGACTGCTAAATATGACTGTACAACTAGGCAAAATATTCGCTTTGATTTCGTTTTATCGTAAAAGCCTGCAGATCCGTAGCTTTACCATTGACGTGCTTTCACCCGTTAACGTCCACTACCAGATCCGACTTGATTTGAATACCAAGCGTATTTTCCTTGGACTAGTTTCGCTCAATTAGGAAAAAAATGATTTTTAATTTTTTTAGATGGTTTGGCAAAAATTTCATTTTTTAGCTTGACCACTGTCCATTGTAGAGATTTGTATACATTTTTCGCTAAAAATTGTGTCAAGTGGGGAATGGCACCTTTTTTGAGTACTTAATCAATTAATCAATCATCAGTGTTTCATAGAAATCAATTTTGGTCGTTTTTCAGCGAAAATTTGGTGGCTTGTTTTGATCATTGGTCACAACCTGACCATTCATACGATCCAAACAAACTTTTTTTAAGTTGGCAAGCTATGATCAATCTAACAATCTAAGCTATGATCAGTCTGATAAAAACAAAGGAATCCGTATTTTTATCATGTTTAGCATTTTATTGGCAGTCTGCGACCTCAGCGACCCAAAAAGAGACAAACTGGCCGACTTTGACCATTTTAGTCGGACATTGGTCATTCAACAAACGTGAAACTAATGATCTCCAATTTTGGAAAAACAGCTGAAATCTCAAAAACAGTTGATTTTGCTAAAATAGATCGAACGCTCTGCGAATGAAAAATCAAAGGTCGCTTTGTCGACATTTGTACGCCATTGGACGTTAACGGGTTAAGCTACAACACCTAATACTTTTTGAAATGTCCGTCTGTCTGTTGGGAATTAATTATTTATAGAAAATTTTTTGGTTTAGAATTTTACTACGCCTTTGTTCATAACTACCGTCAGTTCCAAGAAAAACTCTTCTTGCACAAAAGATACTTTTTGCGCGTAGAGAAAGATGTTGTGCGACAAGTGTGCCAATTTAATGTTCTCGATATAACGAGTTGCAGGTAATTGAACCGTGTGGCTCACCAAAAAATTGGCTTATCTCGCGATCTCGAAGAACAAATAGCAATTTACCTGTGTATAGGACTGCAACAACTGATGACTTAACCTCAGGAAAACTGCCCAAAGTAACCGAATTCGAATTCTCATCAGCTGTTTTTGCAGCTTTTCATGACTGTGCCTTTTTTTGCTGTTGCTATTGTTCTTGATTAGCTTGATTTAGTCCTGTTATTCAGTTTTTTTATTGCTTGCCTGTTTGTGTTTTGATTCGAAATACAATGTATGATTATGCATTACGTGTCCTGATTGGTCGTACAGAAACGGTGCAGTTTAAGGCGGAGTTTTCAGTCAGTTCAAACAGCAAGAGTCACGGGATGAGAGTTTTTGTTTGGGGGTTGACTGTATTAGCCACAAACTCAACTCGATCACACTGTTGGTTTTTTATGAAGGCTCCAATTTTGATGATTCCTCAAATTGGCGTAAATCGTCATCTCGATTCCCATTCTTTCCGATTCAGTCTTTTCCCACGTTTTAGTTTCAATCTAATTTAATTTATGTGATAGCTCAGCACCTTAGGAGCAGACTGATACCAAACGGGTTGCGATTATGCAGCACACCAATAAGTTATGCCCCTCGAAGCGAAGATCATTTTTCAAAAGGCACTTTTAATGAAAAAACTTTGCCGAATTTGTGTCAGGTTATTGGGCACTCTTTCTCTCGTAAAAGCACCCGTCTCATGAAAAAAAATTTCCGCTGCGTTATTGTGGCGGTTTATTCAAAACAGAGTTTGGTTTTCCGGAACGAATTATGTTTTTGGTAGCAAATGAGGGTGTGAGCTGAGCCGTTATTGAAATCGGGTCTGCCATTGGTTTTAGTCTGGAATTTTTTGGAAGGTAAATTAAATCTCCTTTTTTGGTTTGTAGTAGACACTCACATGGACAGGCGTTGTGACAAAAAACATTGAAGCAGTGGGATGAGAAGTGACTGACAAATGACGGTTCTAAATTTGTTTCAAAAGCCTTCCCGAACCAATCGTCCCACTCAGATTTTTAACGACGTAAACTAGAATGATTCCGTACCACATTGTCAGGAGGAAGCAGAACCGTGACAGAAGATGGTCCATTTTTAATAAACTATTCGACAAAGAGTTGTCTAGCAGTTCTTGAACAGTAACTTCGGATTATGTTCATCAGCTTGTAAGGTCTCGAGGTAAATCCTCCAACCAGTTGCAGAAAATTGGTAAATTGAATATGGTTGGAAATATTTAGAGTATGAGGTAAGAGCACTGGAATGGGCTACTTGACTTTCCCGTACCCTGGAATGGACCCTGACCCTGATCCTGGAATGGGCCACCCTGCAATCAGAACTTCCACACATCACTATCACTAAGATCCTAAGCGACAGAGAGTAATCGATAATCCGGTGGAACAAGTATCAGATATGAACAAAAATAATGGGAACATGTTTAAAAAGCGAAATGATTGGACAGTTGGAAAAAGCTCACTATAGAGGACGCTGACTATGCAGTGACTTATCTGTTTTCGATTCATTTGTGACAGAGCGCCCCCTGCCGCCCGGTAGCCCATTCCAGTGTCCTTCCCTCATGCTCCTCTTTAAACGTATTTCCAGGTTCACCCTACACAATATATCCACTCATTCCCTTCTACGGAGCTTGCACCACCTCTTCCGTTTGTGTGGAGAGCCGAGCTGTAGCACATCCAGATGGGAAGTTTTTTTTATTGCATTTCTCAAAAGTTTACAGGACCAACTAATGATGCAGGCGAGTAATTCAGACAGAACTGTCTCGACAGGAAGCTGTGTCAGGGTTCAATCCCCACTCCCCCCCCCCGCCGATGGAGGGCCTTGAATTGTAAAAATGTGTGACTGGGGTGATGGACAACAGGGTTACTGGTAATGAGCATTTTTGCGATAAAACTCTAGATCCACATTTTCTGCAAGGCTGCAGAGTTAAACTACATGCAGAAATAAACCCCCACGTCACCACAAGTTTCAAAATGATCAGGGACAAGAGACCGAATTTTGGGTTCATTGTTGAACAAACTGCATTTTGCCCCTTTGTTCACCCCTGGCCCTAAGATGAGGGGCCCTGGTTCCGACCTGTGAAGAACCCTAAACGAGTCTCTGTTTATGTAGACACATGCGTTATTTAGCATAAGTAGTGCACCATAAGCATTAATAACTCAAGCGATGTAGCCACTAAGATTATCTCTGAGGTGAATGCTCCGCTGTATCCAACTGTCCACTTTTTGCAGCAGCTCTGGATCAAATGTTGTACGCCATTGCTCAGTTGAACCTGTGAAGAAAAGATGTCATATTCCATTGTCCTTGTTCATCAGTGCCCCCATTGTCCTTACTGGAAAATAGTTTGTTCTGGAATCTAAATCATCTATCAGTGTAGTCTCAATGTCAGAAATAACTCCCGCCCCCCCCCCCTGGATATCGTCAAATGCCGTTAATGCTGCATGCAGCAGCTGTGCTGTTTTAAGAGACGCCCAAAAAAGGAAACATTTCGCTCGCGAAAGATTGTGTGGGTTGTGAGCATAGCGAAAGGTTGTGTAGGGTTGTGAGCATGGCCCTCACCTATTGTTATCATAAGTCAGATGAAAACATTTGCGAGGGTGAAACCCGGTGCGAAGTTGAGATTCATTTGCGAGGGTGAAAATCGAAATGTAATACAATAAAAAGCATAGATTGAACCGCTTAAATTAGTTGAGAATTGCAAAGTGATACTTTTTCTTGCTAAATTGGCACCCGAATGTCTATTCTGTTTATAGTGTCAACTTGTTTGGTATTCTCAGAACCTGTCATTTCAACCCGTACTAACCGCTGCGAAGAAAACTGGATTCTCCAGTTGCGTTGCCGTTTTCCGCTCCACCCTTTTCCTTCTTCTTCATCTCTCCAAAACTGGTTGCTTCAACGATTCTGGCCACTTGCTGCGGTCCCATCGGTCGCCCCAAGAAGTCAGCAATTTTCCCAACAGTTTGGTGTGGATTCTGGGAAACGAAATCGTGCATTCTGGGTAGCGGGACAATCATATTAAAAATAGAACTGTGTGGTTGTCCCGAAATGCGTTGTGGACGATGCACTCACTTGGCTCATTTCTTCATAAGTCAGCATCAGAATATTTGGATCGTCGCGGTGGCTCCAGAATGCGGCGAGGTTGTTGAAGTAAGACCCCGCGGGCACTTGACCGTCCATGAACGCCTCGGCAAACTCGGCGAAAGAGCCTGACGGGCAAGCTCGATGGGTATGAGGCGCGTTTCTACACCAGTGATACATCGACACCATCACGTCCTTCACGTTACGACGGACGTAAATAATCTGCCAAGAAATGGCCGCTCAAGAATAGATAACTGACCAGTAGAAATGATTGCTTGCGATTACGGAAACGTATTAAATAAAAAGTGAGTTCATTGACGTCAAATTTAATTCCATTAATTTTTTGCAACCTGTTTTTATGACTGGTATTTCGCTTGCTCAAGTTTTGTTGGCTGGAAATAACTATTGTTGATAAATGTCGTTTCTACTTTTTTTGGTTACAGACTCACCTTGCACTTTTTTTCGATCAGACTTTGCGGGTAGAGAGTTAGAGGAACATGCATTTTCATCAATCGCGGTGATGGCCTTGCTGCGATGGCACTGGGCGTCATGCTGTACAGGTTACACCACCGGTTTGTGTCGAGACCAAAAATGCTGACGGTACTGATTTCATCGAACATAATGGCCTCCACTATGGCCTGGGTCCACGTCGTGCCTTTAAAAAGAACTAAATTTAATTGCGCTGAAAAAGTGAATCTAGTAAAATTTATTTATTTCATACTTGTGTGTGCTTTCATATTTTTAAACCCTTTTTACCGCTTTTTGGGTAGCTAGCTACGATCACGTCATCCGGGCGTGCTTCCAGATTCTCGTTGGCTCGAAGAATCTCTGCGACCTCGGGGTGGGTAAGGATCGTTCTGTAGACTGCTCTGTAGATCGATGCATAACATTACAAGCCTAGCTTCCAATTTATTTTTTAGAGTAAGAAAAAACATACGGTCACTCCGCTTACAATTCGTAGGCAGGTGAGCCGTCGGGTCGGAAATACTTCAATCGGTCCGGAAGCGGAGCAGCTGGATCACCGATGTCCTTCACAATAGTTTCCGGCTGAACTTGTGCCGAAGTCATAATTAATATCAACAATAGGCCGATTCAGCAGACGTGCGTGGGTGGTAAACTTCGAAGCCAGAAAAATATATAATTGTGTAATAAATAAATAATCAACTCCAGTTCCAGACTGAAGACTGCAGACCGATCATCGTCCCTCACATTGTCTTGCGACGACCAACGGTAGAAGGACGTTAAATGCGATCATCAAACTTACCGATGAAACAGTGGAAATAAACCTCCCTCTCAGATCGGATATGTGGTTATCTCTGTCAAGGCTGTAAAAATGGTTTGCTTTATAGCGTCACGTTCGCCGGTAACCCTACTGTTTTGCAGTTGGAATGAGGGAAGGCAGACATACAGACAGAACACAGCTCGAATGCGGTCAATTTCATCAGATTTGTTTGGTTCACTCTTTCACTCGACTCTGAAAGCTTCTTTCTTAGCTCGCTCGACTTTTTAGCTTAATCTCTACGGGCGTTGACAATTGTTTACAGATTTTGATTCGCGAACCACGTGTGCTTCCAGCAGTTAGATATAACATTGGACCGTGGTGATCTGTGTTGCATACCTCGTCTTGGATTTATTTCTTAATTATGAGAAAATTCTAACTTGTGTTACGCGCAACCTGCTCTCCACGAGCCGGTTAGTAGTTACGGGTAAAAGCTCTGGTAGAGCTTCCCGACGCTCATCTTATAGGTCTCATACAAGAATAAAATGATGCTCCGCTCGAGGCCAAACAGACAAACATACAAACTGACGGGAAAAATAACAAACAGACAAAAAAGCAGACAGACAGACAGACAGACAGACAGACAGACAGAGAGACAGACAGAGAGACAGACAGAGAGACAGAGAGACAGACAGAGAGACAGACAGACAGACGGACACGGTGTACCAGTAGGTGTTATATCACAAAAAAGGCTGTCTCAAGTAATGGTAGAGGTGTAAGATGTATGGCCATGAAATTCACCGACGATGCTACCTCCGTAAAACGGAGTTATCTCTTCCCCGGCTGTAAATATTGTTTGCTTCGTCTCACTACCGTTCAATCCGATTGGAAGTCTGACAAGTGCACAAGAAGACAAAACAGTCAGATCGAGTGCTGTGCTGCCTAATTCATAAAGCGTCTGTTGGATGTTTTTATTTCCCGCCGAACGATTCTATAGTTTCGTCTGTCTAGCTCCTTTTCCCACCTTTGTAATAATTTCGGCAATGATGGATCTCTGGACCATGACGATCACTGCTGCCTGCATTGTAATGGGCTTCTTAATTTGGCAGCAAAGAAGCCTATGGGTTGGGCGTAAATTACCCCCAGGCCCATATGGTAAGGTGGCACGGGATCGGAAGAGTTTGGATGGGCAGGTAGTAATTAAAAGGGTGTTTTTTCTGGCTTGGAGGTTTGCCGTTTTTTGGGAAACTTTTCGGCATGTCTGCCAATCCTCCGGTGCAACTCAAATTGTGGAGCGAAATCTACGGCAAAATCATCAGTGTTCGGTTGGGGAGGAACCTGTTTGTCGCAGTGCATGACTTTGAGGTAGCCAAGTCAATACTTCATAAGGATGTTATAACCGGTCGAGATGCCCTTGACGTGATGAACGTGCTTCATGAAGGACAAGGTAGGCGATACCCGCCCCTCCTGCCTGAAGCCAAGTGGCGGATTGAGGTCTGTCCAGGCGGGATGGCAAGCTTACTGGTAGCAAGTTTGCCCCTCCCCCCCCTCAGAGCGTGGGGGGGGGGCAACGGTTTGGTCGGTCCAACGCTCAATTTGACACGACGAAAGGCACCCTGAAAAAGAGTCTAATAAATTGTCCATCGGGACTAAATTGATTTATGTTTAATGCATTTCGGCTGCATCAGTCCCATTGTATTTTTCTACGTCATCAGACTTGATCCATATTTCAGTCTTGCTCATTTCAACATCGAACGGCATCTTCTGCGTCAGCACTGTCACATTGATCATCAAATTAGTCTGGTTTAGTTAGTACTTTCGGTAAAAGTCGAGTTTCTTCTCCGTTTTGTTCCCTTTGATTATCCTTAGGGTTCGGCTTCCATCGGTGCAATAAAAGTCAGAATTCCAACATGCTGCGTGTATGTTCCTTACAGGCCTGGTGATGGGTGAAGGCGATCGCTACAGGGAACACCGCCGCTTCGCCCTGACAGCTCTCCGTGACGTCGGGATGGGAAAGTCCTGGCTGGAACAATCGGTGCTTGCGGAAGTCAGCGACCTCATCGCCCTCATCGACCGGTCCGGAGTGAAACCCCTCAACCTCCGTCCCCATATGACCCAAAGCGTGTCCAACATGATCTGCGCTCTCGTGTTCGGCAAACGGTTCAGTTTGGGTGACGCAACCTTCAACAAGCTCTGCAACAACGTCGGTATCAACTTGCAACTCATGTCGGAGGTTCAGCCGGTTAGGGCCCTGCCGTTCCTCAAGTACGTTCCCTTTGGCAAGCTGGCACAAAAATGGAGGACCCTCAAAGCGAACATCCAGTCCAATAGGACGTTCATTGAGTCCCTCATTGATGACCACAAGCAAGGCCATGCAACTGGCCACAATGGTGGCACATCAAACATGGACTATATTCATCGCTTCTTGGACGAAAGGGCGGCTCAACTGGCGGAGAAAGGAGAGACAACGTTTGACGGTAAAACAAATGAAACGTGATCCTCCCTCATCAGACAGTGTAGGCGTAAGGAGGAGGGGCAACTTACGCTGGACGTTGGTACTCTGAGAATTATAAAAACTGTCCGTTTGGTGAAAATTATATTACCTTACTTCCTGCAAATTTCTGAGAAGTAGCGTGACGGGGCCAACTCATGCCGCGTCCGCCCCTTTGGAAGTATAGCGACCATATCTACGCATTTTCCCCTCTTGAGTATAGAAAGTGGAGCAGTTTTGAAGTCAGCGGAATTATTATCCGGCTACTGTTTTTTGTGCTTAAACGTAATTAACCTAAACTGATTCTCAGATCACGTGGAAATATGAGATTAATTGCAGACGAACAGCTTTACTACTCGGTCGTTGGATTATTCGGCGGCGGTACGGAAACAACAACGACTACCGTTTTATGGGCGTTGATTTATATGGTCTTACATCCCAATATTAAAAAGCGGGTCCAGGACGAGATCGACGCAGTCGTTACTGCGAATCAGCAAGTTCGATTGGAACACAGAGGCATGATCTTTAACTTAAAACTTAAATCACATTTAAAGTATGTGGATAATAATTGCAGTTATCATTCAGGATTATTGCGCTATACGGAAGCAACGATTTTAGAAGTGCAGCGATTGGCTTCAGCGTTCCCGCTCAATGGCGCCCGACGAACCAACTTTGAGGACATGGAAATCGGAGGGTTTCACGTTCCCGCGCGAAGCATTATCGTGGTCAACACGTACGCCATCCATCGCGATCCAAAGTATTGGCCGGATCCTCTGCAATTCAACCCGGAACGATTTCTTGATCCGGTCACGGGGAACGTTAAGAATCCCCCCGGATTCCTGCCTTTTGGCATAGGTAATTTACGGCTAATTATTACTAACGCCTGATCATGTAAACCTCCGCCTTTCTTTCGTAGGAAAGCGCTCATGCATCGGAGAGCCTTTAGCCAAAATGGAAATCTACATATTCTTTGCCAATATAATGAAAGACTTCGACTTTCAACCCGTGGGCGCGTTTAACGTCGATCCTGAGAACTTTAGCAAAGCCTCCACCGTGATCCGAGCACCTTTGAATTTTGAGCTACAATTTGCACGACGAACGGTAGTGGCTTAAATATTGGCACGGCGATCATGCGAACTTGTGAAATGAAAACGATTACGCGTCTAGTGTTTTTGCTACTATTTTCAGACTGCCAGACAGACAAACAGACACAC
>LRSR01003824.1:0-11229 GCA_001579985.1 Hypsibius dujardini
CTATGTCTATGTCTATGTCTGTCTGTCTGTCTGTCTGTCTGTCTGTCTGTGTGGCTTTTGTAGTGGAGCGGCTGCACCTTTTTCCATTGCCCCCGCTGATTTATTCATGACAACACCGAATTTATTTCTCGCGCATAAATTTGTCGTCAAAATTACGACCGGATCGTAAATTGACAGCGACAAACAAAACTAGTGAGAAAACTGAAAAAAAAATTAGGAACCAAAAGTAAAACTAACGCAAAAATTAGATTACATTTTTTATACACTTTGTTACTTTTTATAAATAAAAATTAGTTTTCCCCTGCGTTTACTCAGTAATACGTGTGTGTGTGTGTGTGTCTGTCTGTGTGTCTGTCTGTGTGTGTCTGTCTGTGTGTCTGTCTGTGTGTGTCTGTCTGTGTGTGAATGCATTTTTCCTGGCCGCAATTTTTCATGTGAGAGCACACGTGGCCAAAACTTTGAACTAACCGAATTAAGCCGTATAACTCGCGCAATGCATGGTTTTACACAGGCCGAGTTAAATGGCTTGACGCGGTTAGCGCAAGATTTTTACCAAGTTTGTATTGAATATTATGCATGAGTCATCATTACGAGTCGATCTCATCTTTTATTTGATTTTGCAAAATGCATGGAAGAAAAGCGGGCAACTCGATATCCGTGTGCGTTGGGAGGAAAGATTGTGAGAGATTTTCCTGGACACAGTGCCAGCGGCTGTGTTCTCTCTATATGGAACGCTATTTTGAAAGTGAAAGGAGAAGAGGGAACCTTGAAAATTGCAGTGCGATTGAATTTCGTGCTTGGTTCTCTCACGCGAGTGGGCTTACTAGTGCGTGGCGTTGAATAGTTGAAGAAATTTAAAAATTCTATATTATTCCTCTCTTCCTCATCTGTCGCCGCCGCAAGGCAGGCTTATTTGATCGCAAAGGGGGGATTATCTCTCGCGCTTTGCGCGCCAAGGAACGGAATCGGATCGCAGAGATTGGCGCTGAACGAATGCGCGCTTTACTAGTTCCTATGGCGTTTGTCTGTCTGTGTGCGCGAGTGTGCGCTGAACGAATGCGCGCTTTACTAGTTCCTATGGCGTTTGTCTGTGTGTGTTTGTGTGTGTGTGCGCGAGTGTGCGCTGAACGAATGCGCGCTTTACTAGTTCCTATGGCGTTTGTCTGTGTGTGTGCGCGAGTGTGCGCTGAACGAATGCGCGTGTGTGTGTGTGTGTGTGTGTGTGTCCCACATTTCCGGCTGCAACTGTGACCGCGTTTCAGTTCCCCTCCTCAACCCGCGGTTTATGATGACTGTTATGTAAATGCATTTAAAAATATATGCAACTATACACTCTCTGCGGTAAATTTAAATGTATTGCATATTATATTTGAAACTAATTTCCAGCACGTTTATCGATTTTCACCGGCGATTCGTCACTTAACTTTTAACTACATCGCGATCTGGGGTGTAGTCTGCGTTGATTTAATTGCGGGAGTCGCCTACACTGACTGACCATTTGCAGTTTAAGACAACATTTTGAGTGGAGGGGGGGGGAAGCGAGTCTTTGCATAATAGGCCCTTCTTCACTTGAGATTTTCGCTGGCGCTTGATGTGTGGTGTTGCACATGTGGATTCTAGTAGAGCGCGGCAACTGTGCTGAAGCCTGCAACCGTCTGTGTGCATGTGCCTGTGTGTGTGCATGTGTGTGCATGTGTGCCTGTGTGTGTGCATGTGTGTGCCTGTGTGTGTGCATGTGTGCCTGTGTGTGTGTGTGAGCTTGTCCAACCTCTTTGACCACCTTGTTGGCCTCTGGCCGTGCGCATGCGCACGCAACGGCCCTGCGCCTGCACACGCAACGGCCCTGCGCCTGCACACGCAACGGCCCTGCGCCTGCACACGCAACGGCCTATACCTGTGGATGTGTGTGTATTCTACACGTTATTTATTCGAGAGTCCGTATAAGAGGGCTAGTGTTATGCTTTTCAAAGTGCTCTGAATTGGCCCCACTGTCCTGCTGACAAAGAAGGAATTTGATCTGCGGCTTGATCTGAAGATGATGGCAAAAAAAGTCCCATCAGTTATGCGCTTGAATATTTTTTTCTCTCCCGGGCAGTCGAATTCTCTGTTTACCTGCATAAATATTAATTCTCAAGATATTTCCGCGTTTTTATACAATACCAAAAAAAAATGACATGCGTAAGGGGTTTGTTTTTTTTGGCGTAGAAAACTGGTTTCATTTTTAGAGAATGATGGCGAAGGTGTGTAGGAGGAGACGATGCGTAATCCGGCGTGCGTGTGTGTGTGTGTGTAGAACAGAACATTTGAAGAACGCGAGAGAGAGAGGATTACGAAGTCGTGCTGCACTTGACAAGGCGGAACAGTTTATCTTTTTTTGCTTGACTCATCAGTGAGAGACACGACTAGCAACACTACACCAGCACAGGACCAGTGGGACAGTAGTTCAATTGGGCACCCACGTATGTCTTGAAACTTGCATAATATTTCCCCAGACAGACAGACAGACAGACAGACAGACAGACAGATGGACAGACAGACAGACAGAGGGAAATTTTCACGATTTTGATTTCCATGTGCAGTGCTATTCGCTTGTTCGAAAATCAGATTCGCGCTCAATTTCCTCGGCATTTTTCTACGCACAATTCAAGTGTCTGTTTGCGCGGTGAAAATTAAAGACATTTCCCTGTCTGTCTGTCTGTCTATCTACTTGAGATTTATATCGGTGGCTGCCGGTATGTGTACGTGTATATTCGTGGATGCTTGCGACGTCCGGTTTAATTCGAATTTTTAAAATGGGAAAGTGACATGGCGCGCGGGCGATGGAGGGAGAGCAATGGTCAAGGGTCCGAAGTAGTTGTAGTTGTCTATCCCTCCTGCCATGTCTGTTGCCGGGGCGGCACCGCGTTGGAGTGGGGGGCTTTAATGGCGCCGTGCTGATAAGATTGACAGGGTGCATTGTTCGACTGGACGAGAGGAGCCAGAGAGAGAGAGAGAGAGAGAGAGAGAGAGGGACGATGATGATTGTGTGTGACTGGCTTGACCACTGCCCGGTAGTGGGAAATTGCATGTTGCCTTTGAGACTTGGAAGAGGGGCGGGAGAGGATAAAAGTCTGAAAAGACGGAGAGATAAGAGCCAATGTGGGCATGTTGTGTCGTGGTCAGACGACGACGACTTCACCTTTTGGGACGGTAATCTTGATGGCGGTTTCACCAAAATCACCGGCTGGCGCTAACGACGCTGGATGTTGGAAAAGATAAGGCGCTGGGGGATGTAGAAGGGGGGAGGGAATTCGAGACGCAGGCAAAGGGTGACTTGATCAGCGGAAAAGGTTGGGATTTTAAGGTTAAGAGTTGCTTATTTATATATGGGAAATTGGAGATGCATTGTCTGTCTGCATCCGGAAAGGCATTTATCAGTTTGTCGCAAATGATCCATTAGCCTTCATCAATATCGTTGCAGTGGAAATTACCGCAACCGAGGGACACGCTTTATGTGCGCGAATTACGTTCGTCGTTATTTTTATAACATTGGTAAATTATATTGATTTTTTTTAAAATTTTCGTCCCATTTTCTACGGAATTTTCGTAGTTTGTTCTGTTCAAACCGCCGTTTTCCTATGAAATTTGCTCACTCGGAGAGCGATCCAGACCGAGATGTAGGTTGCGGTTGACATGTTTTCCTCCCGGTATTGGATATCGGAGATTTTAAAGTGTCGCTGGTGATGCTTCTCCTTGATGTGTGTGTGTGTGTGGTGTGTCCTGTCCGCCTTGGCTTGTGGCCTACACGACTCGGCGAGGATCGCCACCAGGGAGCGATAAGATTTTGGGCAAATATCAATGCGATGGCATGTCTTTGATAATAATAATTTCAAAAGAGAGAGAAGAGCGGTCCAGACATGTTTCCAAATGTTTCCCTTACATTATGGGGCCCTTTCATATTTTTGCACGAGACGAGAGAGAGCAGATACCATGCATACGCGAAGAGAGCGTCTAATTGGGTCATGTTCTAATAATCACGAATTTCCCACTTCTCTCTCTCCCCCCTGAGGGATCATTCCCGTTTTGGTGGTGTGAGGGGATGGATGATGGAATTTTATATCGACGAAGAAACGATATACAGAGATGTGTAGATAATTAATAATCTCGCAAGGCATAACCGACAAGTGGACAAGGCATACATCATCGGTTTCTTCATCTGTTTTGACAGCGAGGTTGTTGATGATAATTTTTGCCAGTTTTCGCTCTAGCTGCTCGCAATCAATTCCTCGCCTCTCACTGCGTCTTCTCACTCTCGAATCGGAACAGTGAGTTTTATTTTGCGGAAAAGTGTTATTTGATCGGGACGGATAAACTATATATGAGTCTTATATCTTTTATAATCCCCACTGTTTGTGTTGTGTCCGATTTTCTACATTTTATTTGCGGGACTGCAGGGAGATCTCGGAAACGACTGTTCGGTCGTGGGATTTTTATTACAGCCCGATTAATAATTTGTGTTCGCGCCGTTTGAAAGTGCGTCCGTTATACACCGCCACCACCGCGACTGCGTTTTATACAGCCTAATGACGTCATTATCTGCTGCTATAAGGTTCGTTATTATTATCTCATGAGAGAGCAGAGAGCAGAGAGCAGAGAGCGAGAGAGAGAGAGAGAGCAGAGAGAGAGGGAGAGAGAGAGAGAGCAGGGGATTTTCGATCGCGCGAACTTTCGTTTATTGATTGTGGATGCGCGCGCGCGCGAGAGGAAGCTCCTGAGTAAACTTATCTTCCGTTTTGGCCGATGACAACACACGGGAGAGGAGAGAGAGCTGCGGCGCATTGTTGACGGACAAATTTCCGCTGAAAAATGGGCTGATAAGGAGCTCTCTCGCGTGCACATACGGGCAAGATGATTGGGCTCATGCATGTAACACGCCGGTGAGGTCGCCACACTGATTGCACGTTGTCTCCTCCTCTGTCTGATCGATAATTCGGTCTATACACAGTTCCTCACCCCTCGGATGAGAAAGGGTTTGTTTGCCGTGGGGGGGGGGGGTTTGTCTGCTTTTATTTGCCTTGATTACGGATAGTCTGCAGCGAATTTCTTGTAGAAAAATGACTAAAACAGTCCGAAATTTTTGTAGAAAAATGGTGCAGCCTCATGAAATGAATCGGTAGGCGCTTTGATTGATTGGTTGATTGACTTGTTTTGGCGGTGGTGATGGAGTCCCGGTTTTATCTAAATCTAAATTAAAACCGGATGTGTCCCGTTAAATTGTCCAAAACAAGAGCCTTTACACACACATATACGCACTCAGTGAATAAGGCCGACAATTGTTCAATTTACTTTGCACCGGCCACTCGAAACCCCGAGTTCCGGCCAGGTGACCCATACTAGTTGAAAAATCTCAAAAGCATTTGGAATGGCCTATAGACCGACAAACAAAGACCTGCAAAGGACCTGTGGACAATTTCAGTCCACACACACAGACAGACACGCAACCTTCTGCGCTGCCTGCGCGACCGGTCAGCCTGCGCGACCGGTCAGCTTGCTTTTTCCCCTTCACGCGCCATTCCGTTGCCCACTTCAAATTTCGCCTCCCTTTCTTCTCTTCCGGACTTTGTGTGTCCGCGCGCGTTCTGTGTGTGTGTGTGTGTGTGTGGACTGTTTGCCGTGCTTGCTGGCCTGCTTTCACTCACTCGCTCACTCGCTCTCACTCGCTCACTCGCTCACTCGCTCTCTCGCTCTCTCACTCACTGGTAAAACTGCAGGCCACGGTCCACCTTTTTCGCTGTAAAAGGCAGGAGAGTGCGTAGAAGTTTGACTGTAGCGCTGCGGAATTACGGTTTTGATTTAGCACGCACAGGGGAAGCTGGCCGGCTTTCGGGCTTTCGTAAAATTAAACTCCTCCCCCCCCCAAATGGCCCTTCTCCTCGGCGTTGTTATTATTGTCATTACGGCCCATCACTAATGCGGATGCATGCGAGGAAAATCGTGCCGGTGCACATCGACCTTGGTAAACGGCTGCGGCTCTTTTAACAGCGCATTTTTAATATTCATGATGACCGCCGACGGTTGCGTCCGCCTGCGTGACCGATCTGGCTACGCGCGACCTTCATTAGAATATAATTTTTGATTTTACCTGGAAAATTTAATAGTCCACTGGGATGGTGATTTTCCTGTGTGTCTGTGTGTCTGTGTGTTTGTGTCTGTGAATATTTCGCAAATTTTTCATTTCTATGCATAAAGTGGTAAAGGTCCGTTGTGTAGAAGGCGGTGAAGCAAACGCGCGGTTTACGCTTGAAAAGGAGGTTATTGGCCACCTGTCTGTGTGTCATGGTTAACGGGGTGTCGTATCGTATTTTGATGGCTGCTGTCTGCCTGTCTGTCTGTCTGTCTGTCTGTCTGTCTGTCGGTCTGTCTGTCTGTCTGTCGCGGGGGTGGAAAAGTGATATCGGTTGTCTGGATAAACAAAGTGTCGGATGGCTCTTCGGGATGGCGATCGATATGCTTATGATGATGAGGCTGTGGGGATCTGCTTTGCGGAAAAATCAACCGAATTTGCGGCTAGGATGAAGTCGATTTAATGTTTGCGAGTCGACAATTTTAAATAAAAATATTTTTGCCCATTTTCTACGGTTTTCTTCGTGCTTGTGACCGATGGTCAGTTGACTTCATAAAACGGCGATAAATGTTTTTCCCGCACGTTCGAAATCTCGGGACACAGACAGAGAGACAGGCAGGCAAGCAACAGGCAGGCAGCCAGGCAGGCAGACAGACAGGCGGGCAGGCAGGCAGGCGGGCAGCCAGCCAGGCAGGCAGACAGACAGACAGGCAGGCAGGCGGGCAGGCAGGCAGGCGGGCGGGCAGGCAGGCAGGCAAGACGGCAAGACATCACCGGGGCCATATAGCTTAACACATATGGTAATGGGATGCAGGGATCAAATTTATCGCCTGAAAGGCATTCATCGGCGCAAAGTCAACAGCGCCCTCGATGTTTGTCTTTGCGCGCTGCCCGCGGAGACTCCTTTTCTCTAACATGGCAGAGACCCTCGAGAATCTATCGCGACTTGATCGTATAAACAGTTCCTCCTCTCGACATGTACAATATATGCTTCACGATTGAGAGTGAAGGCGGCCTGCACGACGTTGCAACGGGATACGACGTATATATATATATATTGTGCTTTGTCTTTCTTCTCCTTGCAATCGCACAAGGAGAAATCTTGACCAGCACTCACTGCAGTGTGCATGTGTATATATCCGACCGAGCCCTGAAAAATTCATCAGGTGTGTTTGCACAGGTCGTCGGCGGAGACCAGCGCGCCATCCCTCTGTCTGCCTGTCTGTCTGTCTGTCTACCTGTCTGTCTGTCTGTCTGTCTGTCTCGGTGTCCCTTTTTCTGGGCTGTATCTTAACTTTTGCACCCCTGCGAAAACATCAAACAGACGTCTTTTCTGTTTCTCGCAAGCGAAAAGTGTGGTTGTGTGTGTGTGTGTGTGTGTTGGTTGCGTCTTTTATTTCCCCGGCGTCGTGATGACCACTAATCCGTCGACTGGTCGGTTTGCTTGTTGGCTTGTCGTTGATCAGGGCAATCTGAAAGAGAGAGACAGAAAGACGGGCAGGGACAAAAGACGGGGTTATGGTTTCAGTTCCGGACGAAAACACGAATTTTATTTTAAGAGGGGGCTGTAAAGGCGCCTTTTAGTACCGGGCTTGTGTACTGGAGAGCGGCGGGAGGGAGGATCGGTTGAGGGGAATCATGGCGCCGTTATTTTAATCTGTTGCAGGTGTGTGCGATGTAGTGCTTGCCAAAAAGTTGCTTTTCGCCCGTTGCAACTTGCAAGTTACTTGATATGAGCTGGTCTGTCTGGATTGAATTCTTGTCTGCCTGCCTGCCTGCCTGCCTGCCTGCCTGCCTGCCTGCCTGCCTGCCTGCCTGGGAAGACTTGTGTCTGCCTATATGTGTCTGTATGTGTCGCTTGTCTGCGTCTGTCTGTCTGTCTGGCTGCCTGCCTGCCTGTCTGGCTGCGTGCCTGGCTGCCTGCCTGTGTCTGTCTCCGTGGGTGTCTGTCGGAATATCTCTAAGCTCTGCGTCTCACTGCCGGCGTGCCTTGAACTGACTGTCTGCCTGCCTGCCCCTGCCTGACTGACTTTGTGTCTGTGTCGTGTCTGTCTGACCGATGGTTTCTTTGTGTGTCTATAAGAGTGAGTCCCGTTTAGCATATAAATTGGGCGAAGAGGTTCGTTCAATCGTCTTTAGCGGTTCATTGTTTCCGGCTGCTTGCCCCGTGATAGGACGACAATCGAAAGAGACCTCGTGTGACTGTGCGGATGGGATGCCTGCTTGAGTCAAGAGATGATCCGTCGATTGTTTCGCGCGCGCGAGCGGCACTGTCGGCAGACAGGCAGACATTCAGACAGGCAGACAGCTAAAATCTCATTATGGAAATGTGAGATGAGAAAAATGAAGAGGCTCAACTGAGGACACTGGCCACAGACATTCAAGTATAAATATATCCACCGAGGGAAATCCTTGCGGCCTTTCTTCTTGCCTGCGCCACCCCGGAAGAAGAATAGCGTCTCATTTCACTTTGATAAGTTCGCGCGGGGGAGTGTCTTACTTAATTCCCCTCGATTGGACGTCTGGTGTGACGGGAAGAATGGTGGAAGAGGGGACATTCCGGTGTTACTTAATTTCCCCTTTTCTCCTCGCAAGTTGCCCCCTTCTACTGTCCCTGCACGGGCTGCCTTGTCAAGTCCCATTGACCGGCAATATTGCGGAAAAATGCCTCTCTTCTCTTGAGAGATATAATATATATATGTGTTCAAGTGAAACAATAGGCGTCTTGGGGCTCCGAACAGATTGCACCGCCCGCTGACCCTCGTCCAAACACCAACTGATTTATTGTGCCGAGAGTCGAGCCAGGCCACCCTCTTTCTTGCACTCTTCGTTTTCTCCTTGTACAATTCGTTTTCCCCTCGCGCTATTCGTTTTCCCCTCGCGCTATTCGTTTTTCCCTCGCGCTGTTCGGTTTCAAGGCACATTGTCGTACACCTGCCTGTGGACGCGCAAAACGATCTCGCACGTTGCATTGTATTTTTGTGTAACTTTTTTTTCCCCCCATGACGTCCAGGTTTCCGACAGTTTTTTTTTTATTATTTAAGATTCAGTGAGTGAGTGAGGGATTACTTGCTGATCGCGCCTTTTCTCTACGCAATTTTTCTGCGTATTTATTAAGATATGCGAGATTTATCGCAGGCTGGAGCTTGTTTATCTTGCGGACATACGTGGAAAATAGCGCTGCTTCCTGAGAGGACCTCGAGCCATATACACCCCTACCGCGACGTGTGATGTGTTATCGCGGGATGACCCAAAAAAAGGGACCACACGCTTTTTTCCCCGCGCGCTTCTGAATAATATTTGTTGATTCAAGTTCGCGCGTCCATTTTGCGGCGTAGGAAAAAGGGCTCTGGCTTTCGCTCGCACACACTAATGGACCATTTATTTCTCCATCAGTTTACCCGGAGAACATTACTCTCTCGCTCTCGCGCGCCGGTAAAAGTATTATTATTTTTATTGAACGTGTCCTAATTATCCCGTGTGGTGTTTGCCGCCGGTATCGTACGAATACACACACACACACACATTTAGTCGTGATGCGTGATTTTTTTCCATGTCACTCTCTGTCTGTCTAAAGTGGCTGTGTGTATGTAATGTATGTGTACTCTTCCCCTGCTGGGATTGAGACGTCTGTCTATCTATCTGTCTGTCTGTCTATGTGTCTGTCTGTCTGTCTATGTGTCTGTCTGTCTGTCTGTCTGTCTGTCTGTCTGTTTGTCTGATTGTCTGTCTGTCTGTCTCTGTGTCTGTCTGTCTGTTTGTCTGTCTGTCTGTCTGTCTGTCTGTCTGTGTGGGGGGAGGGGGTATCATAGCAGGAAAAAGAATGGTCCATCTTCGATCGAGTGTGGGTCTTGATCGCGTAAAAAAAGAAGAGTGACGGATCGATGTGTTAGTGGGTTATTTGTCACGATTCTCCACGGGAGGACGAGCACACAGACAGACACAGACGCAACCCTCGGAGATGGACATTTAATCGGGTAATATTCCTAACCCACACCGTGGTACCGTATCTGACCTTAAAAAGTCTGTCTCTCTTGCGACGTGACTTTGACAATCGGATTTTGACGCTTGGTGTAATTATTTTTTTCCCCTATGTGTGTCTTGTGTCTGACTTGGACGTGGAAGTGTCTGTAAGAAGCAACGCATTGGCTGTTTTTGATCTTTCTGACTTGACTCGCTGATTTATGCTGTTCGTACCGGACGGAAAACATGTGTTTTTTTGGCGTCGTCTTTGTGTGTTGATATTGTTCTGCTGGACAGGTGTGACACGCGTGAATCGGGTTGATGTATGCGACGAGGCTTTTGTTTCGGCATCTTGATTTCGCGAGTGTAAGCCGGCGACTCTTGTCTGTACCTGTCTGTCTGTCTGTTTGCCTGTCTGTCTGGCTGCCTGTCTGTCTGTCTGGCTGCCTGTCTGTCTGTCTGGTTGTCTGGTTGTCTGGCTGCCTGTCTGTTTGTCTGTCTGTCTGTCTGTCTGTCTGTCTGTATTCCATATTTCTACGACATATTTTCTGAGGTCTTGCTCATTATATTTTGCACGAGCGTAGGGAAAAAACATTGGAATAACCACCAGCGTTCGTTTCTCGTTCAATAATCCCAATTTTATCAGAAAAAAAAGACCAAATCTCTTTATCGCTAATAATTATAGACTTCCATGTGTGTGTGTGTATAGCTTAACAAGAAGTGACATGCCGACCGCGGCATGGACGTGTGTTTTTTGTGCTAGTTATCGCATTAACTACCACGTTAAGCTGGCATTTAAAAAAAGCGCCCTCGCGACACTCTGTTATTACCTCCCACTGTGTCCATTAATTTGCCGGTGATTCTTGGCGATGCCACTTACCGATGTTCCATCTGCTGAATCATCTATCTAACTCAGTCTTCTTTTTTTCGTCCATTGCAGATGACTCGGCTTGACTGAAGGAAACAGCGGAACAGCGCTGAAAATTTCTCGCGAGACCGAGCAACATGTCAATCAACAGTCGCTGCTCCTTCCTCCTCCTCCTCTTCATCGTCTTTGCCGTCCTCGCGTTACGCTGGACCAACGCTCAACACACCGGTACGTGCAAGTGTTTTTTTTTTTTTTTTTAGGTACACGAGAAGAGGCTCGTAAATCTCGTGTTCTT
>LRSR01003827.1:0-29387 GCA_001579985.1 Hypsibius dujardini
ATTGTACTTGAGTACACAACTAGCACAGCTTACGCGCATAGCACACGCGCACAGCACACGCGCGCACATGTTTTTGTACGTGCTGTCAATCAAGCGCTCATTCAATTATTCAATCAAGCGCTCATGCTATGGCAATGTACGTGCGCCAATTGAGATCTTCCCGAATTTCTCCCCGTTGAACGGGGAACTCTTTGCCGCGAGTCATATTTTGTAAAATCATATTAGGAGACATGATATTCAAAAGAAAAGTTTGTTCACGATCAAAGAGTTGTACTGATGATTGTTCCCTTGTTAGTTTAATTGTTTAGTTTTAACTTTAATTTTGCCGCTTTATTCTACTGTAGTCTTTATTCAGTTCAATCAAAAGTTTCATTTCGGAAACTGTAAAACTAAATCTACTTAATTAGTTAACGGAAGTGGCAGTTCCATTTAGTTTGATTTCCTTTTTTACCCCAGAAGCTAAAAGAAAGAAATCTATGGAATCAGTTACTGAAAGTTTGTCGGTCGTTTCAGTTCAATTTAGTTAGTTTAGTTTAATTGTTCTGTTTGCTTGGTTTCTCTATCCCTGCTTGTTCTTACGACCTCTGATCAGTTTAATAAGCAGCCTCTTCTTTGATTTATGCGAGATATGAAACAGGAGCACGAGGGGAGCCAGCCAGGAACTCAATGTTCGAGTTAGTTGATGTTATTCGAGTGCTATCGCATTTTGTACGAGACTACTGCGATTACGTGACGTAAGCGGAGTCACGTGACTCATCCCAGTCAGTGATTCACACTAGTCAGTGAGTCACACCAGCTGTCGTCGACAACTGGAATGGATTGAATCGTGGTCAATTTTCCTGCTCTTCCGAGTTACATTTATCCGTTTTCAGAACAAAACTGCTATTGATTTAGGTAGGAAATTCATTTTTCTAATTTTCAAGACTTTGTTTGACGACTGAGACTCCGGCGTTCGATTGCTATGCCCATTTTTGTGGACCCCATTGAAAACGTTGGTTTTTAAAAGTAAACTTTGTTCCGCTCACATAGCGGATGAGCCGCTCCGCAGCAACAGCGGATTTATAATAATCCTCTTGTGCTTTGTACTGGGCAGACCTAAATTTCCTCTGAAAATTAAGAATGGCGACCGAAAACCTTTTCAAGTAATACAAATTTAGGGCGTATCGCGACATTCAACGCTCAAAAGAAATAAATGGATAATGTGCATATTTTAGCTACGCAGATTGATCGATTGATTTATTTAGGATAAAAATTTTAGGATAAAAATTTTAGGACAAAAAATTCCGGCTTTCTCCGAAAGGATGCATGACTTAAAACGGATTCACTATTCGAAGACCCAAGCATAATTAATGAAAGAAAACACATTTTAAGTCATTAAGTAAATGAAGACAGGCCCAACTGTAGCGTCTAGACTGATTGGCGGCATTTTAAAAAACCAAAACAATTCGCTCGAGAAATTTCTACGGGAATGCGCAGCGATAGCGCTCGCTGTAATTCGAGCACGGTTGCAGTGCGTCTTCGAGCAAAATTTGATATCATTCTATTGAAAACAGTAAGCGGATTTCAGATGCCTTGTGAAGTCGTATTTTTCTGTCCAAAATGCGCCATAATTTATTAGGCATTTTGCCGTGGATGTGTCATAAGTTGGCTGTTCGTTCGGGTCTTTATCGAGACAAACAGAGACAGGCTGAAAACCCAGTGGAATTCAGGTGTAGATCAACTTTGTGTTCACTCTGCCAAGATGTCTCTGTGAAGTTCTGGCGTCGACATGTCGTACCCTGCCTCAGGGTCCCTGTTCGTTGCTCTCACAATAATAATGGACATACCGCACAAAGGCGTTTAAAGTGTCAACGTGACATTGACTTTTGGAAGTTGTTTTTGAGACCAAAAGTTGGAACAGCAAATGCTTTCGATACAGTGAAAGTCTTGAGATTCGAACGACGTCACAGTGTCGTTTCTACTTTACTGTCTCAAACTCCAAACTAGCAACGGCCGGCTCCGAGCAGACGTTTCGACAGAAATAAACTCACGTGATCGCTCGAGTCTCAGGACTTTGACTGTACCTGCATTCTGGTCCGTTCTCAAAACATATACGCAGCGGGCTTGTTTCCTCCTCCAGGCCGATTGTTCGTTGATCCGAAGCCGTCCTCAGTGAACATGGGCTCGTTAAGGGTCCTTACAAGTCGGAACCAGAACCCTTCATGGAAGGGTCGGGGGGGGGGAGGGGCGAGGGCAAAGTGGGAAAATGGACTTTTCATAATGGGACCCACAATTCGGCTTATTGTTCCTGATCTTCTTCAAACATGTGGGATATGGTGGTTTGATTTCCAAGCCCCCTCCCCTTCCCCATTGTCATTATAAAACATTTTCAAAAACTTCAGTTTTTGAGTGGAATTTAAGTTTTTCTTGGGTCCATAATACGCACCACCCTATTAATAACTCCAAAATTGAACCCGAACTGAAGGTTTTCAAGATAATTTGAAATTCCAGGGGCCCTTGGAAATGAGACCCTAATAACCCCACAAGTCTTAAAATGATTAAGGACAAGATGCCAGATTTTGGGTTCAATTTTGGACAGAATCATTTTGCTCAACCCCTGGCCCTTCCATTCGGGGTCCTGGTTCCGACTTGTAAGGACCCTAAACGAGGCCCTGTCGGTTGACGATGCTAACGACAGAACTAAGTCGGGAGTCGAGTGGCGAAGACCAACAAAACAAAACGACCAAGGACGGATAAATTTAAGACGAATTGTGCTATAAACACGTAAAGTCACAAATTGAAACATTGGTGAGCAGGAGAAAGAGGAATCCAGCGCCCGGCAAGCTGCGAATCAGCACTGAGCGCCGGCTCATCGAACTTGCCGGTTTCTGCAATGTTTCCCTCGGAGGAAAAGGTCTGAACATCCTTTCGAATGAACAGTGAAACGGTTGCGAACGCGGAATGACGAAAATTGTTATACTGATAGTCAAGCGAGTCAGACAAAGGGGAAAGATGTTACGTCATCCTAAACAATTGGTATTTCGCGGCGTTTGGTACGTGGGAAAATGGTACCACCACAAATAGTACGGAAGTTACCACGCTTCGCTTTTCAGGGACATTATGAACTGCGACATTCTGTTAGAGATGTTAATTCTTCACGGAGACTGAAGTCGAAGTCGAGAAGGAATAATGGACCGATCGAGATCCCTTCCCCAAGCCACAGCACGTGTCTAATTGATCGTTTGCACCATTGACCAACTTGCCGACCATTTTGCTGAAACATTTATTGTCATATGATCTCTATCGTTGCAAGTTCTTACAGTAATTGATCGGTAATTTATTCGTTCCACCGCACGGCAAAACTTAAATATAATGCAAAAACTGACCGGTAGTCTACATATTAATTGGTTAATGGATGTCAGTTTGTTAACTTGAATCACCAACTAATTGCATTGATTCGGAAGGAGGTACTTTAGGACACGTTCTGCGATGGAGATTCCCGTCGCAATATACGGTGCAACTACTCAAGCTGGAATGCAGAAATTGTCATCGTCGTCGCATTTCCCGCAGCACGGGAGACCTCCGACTTGGCATTTCGTACCGGTCTGGGGGTTGGTTCCAGTGCTGGGCAGGCACGGTGCAGCCGTATTGAACCTGGATGATGACGATGAAGAAGAGGATGAAGAGGACGAGGAAGAAACGATGGATGAAGTCTTGGATTTTGAGGATTTTGAGGAGGAGGACGAAGAGGATGAGGAGGAGGATGATAATGGTGAGGATGATAAGGAGAATGCCCGGGATGATGACGATGACGATGATGATGATGAGGAAGACGACGTTCTTCCAGCAGCGACAGCTGATGAAGAGGATGACGAAGAGGAGGACGAAGAAGATGCAGAGATGGACGAGGAGGACAATGAAGCGGCGGTGGATGATACCTTAGATAGCGATGAGGAAGACGACGATGAGGAAGACGACGAGGAAAACGATGAGGCTGACGATGTGACAGATGACGGATTGGAAGTTACGGGAGCCGGTGTGGGCAGAGCTGAAAGATTTGAAGCGAACATCAATATCTTCCTGTTCCCATAGCGTTCTGGAGGCAACCCCCAAAAATCTCCCCTCCCAAAAGTTACAACAAAGAATAAACCCACACACCCAAACCAATGCACAAACCAACGAACCAACGAATAAGCCGAATCGCAACCCAACGAGGAAATCAACGACGATACCCACACTTACACCAAAAACTGAACCAACGAACAAATCAATAAGCAAACCAACTTTCGGTCAAACAAACAAATCACAAGCCTACTACCATGTATAACCCAACAAGGTGTGGAGTTTTGGTACGACAAGTCAAACCTGCTTACCGGTCGTTGTAGTCGGTGCACCTGGACCCGGAGTGATGGGCGGGATGGTAGGGACAGTGGCAGTCACTGGTCCTCCGGGGGCCGGCTGGAAGCCTCCACGTCCAATCGGCTTGTTTCGGGTCTGTGCTGTGCTGGTAGGGACTCTTTTCGTGGCTGGCTGTCGAACGGCGGCAGCATGTCCCTTTTGCGCAGCTACTTTACTGGCTACTCTACTGGTGTCTTTATGCCGGAGCAGACCGTTCTCGGTCGAGGCAAGGGTCATCACCGCCACTCCCACCACCACCAGTGTGAGAAATAAAAAGTTGTTCATCACCTTGGTTACTGAAAGAAAGGGACAAGGGAACGAAGGAGCTACAGTAAAATTCAGGAAAGGTTTTGGAAACAAAAGCCTTGAAAACTTCGCATCTTGAAGGAAGCTAAGCCTTTTATATGGCAGACAATGATACACCCGATGAAGTTGGCAGTTACCTCCACCTTGGTACCCTCCTCTCCGTTCCTCATCCTGTAGGCCAAGTTTGTACACACCAGCAGCACCAATTGTTTGGCTAAAGTTTGTGTCATTTTTGAATTTTTGTTGTTTGGAAAAGTTGACTGCATGTTAACATAAACGGGTTTGTTCGGCTTCACCGCTCGTCATGATTGTGTACAGCCACCGCGCTTCAAATGACGTTTCTCTATACCGGCGTCTTCGAAGTTTTGGCAAGCAGTGAATGGAAGGAAGGTTCATCTCCGTTGAACTCGCTGGCAAAGTTCACCGATTTTGCTCGCCCGAAAAAAGGGCACCTTGGAAATCCGTTCAGTTATCGTTAAAACACTCAAAAAAACTAGATAGCTTTGTCTTGGCGTTTTTTTTTCGCCAAAATCAACGTTCATCTCTAGAGTGCGTCCTAATTCACGGCAAGGCCTTCAAAGGCGACGGGAAGATCCCCCCGTTACGCCCCATTTTCTGCCGATCAATGAGAACTCGGAACCGGGACCCCTCATGATAAGGTGGGGGAGGGGGGGGGAGAGTCCTGGTACCGACTTGTAAGGATCCTAAACGAGACCCTGGACTTAATTCTGTTATCGTCGTATCGTTGCGGTTAAATCGGAAGGTACTGCAGCTACCCACCAGGACGACGACGACAAGTGTCTTTACGAAATTGGATGTTTGGGAGTATAATTTGATTACTGAGTCCGGACATTGAGCGACCAGCGCCCTCTAGAAACCTGCATTATGAATATCCAGTCTCGTGAAGAGAAAAAACGAAGCAAAGGGCGGCTTCATCCGTTTCACACACACTTGCTAATCAGATGAGAGTCTTTTCATCGTCCGTAACCGGTGCCGTAAGAGCCCATATAGCCGGTGGCGTTGTATGACGAACTGCCGGTGTAGGGGACGTAAGCGGTGGTCGGTTGCGGTGTCGTGGTGGGGATGTAGCCGTCGTAGTCGCCGTTGTAGTACATGTAGTTGTTCTTCCATTTGTTCGGTCGGCGACCGAGGGTCAGACTGATGTAAGGGTTGATAAACGGGAACAGGGGAAGTCCTAATCCGAAGCCGCCGAAACCGAGTCCGCCACCGCCGTAACCGCCGCCACCGTAGCCGCCACTGTTAGACGAGAGTTAAGTTTAATATGAATTTGTTTCAATGAGCTGAAAAAGAAACTTGGTACCCTCCGTAGCCACCGCCACCGTAACCGCCACTGCCACCACCGTAACCGCCACTGCCACCACCGTAACCGCCACTGCCACCACCGTAACTACCACTGCCACCACCGTAACCGCCACTGCCGCCGTAACCTCGAGGATCGCCTCCATATCCGCTGGGGGATCCGCCATAACTTCCAGACCCACCGTCGTTGTAGAAACCGCCGTCATATTGTGCACCCACGAGAACTGAAAGAGAATATTCTATCTGTCTTTTTGACTGCCTGCCGGCCTGTCTCTCTGGATGTCTGTCTATCGGTCTGTCTGTCTGTCTGTCTGTCTGTCTGTCTGTCTGTCTGTCTGTCTGTCTGCCTGCCTGTCTGTCTGTCTGTCTGTCTGCCTGGATGTCTGTTTGTCTGGATGTCTGTCGGTCTGCCTGCCTACCTGCCTATATGCGTGCCCATCTTTCTTCCAGTCTATTTCTGTTTGTTTGTCTGCCTGTTTGTATGTCAGCCTATTTGTTTGTCTGTCTGTGCGTCTGATTTCCTGTTAATCTGCCATCTGTTCCATAACAAATCACGAAATAGTTTTAATCTGGTGGCTTACCTAAAGCTGAGGATCCAAGGAGCACCGCACCGCACAGATAAAATAACGGAGACATTTCGGCGTTTCCCAGCTTTGAAGAACTGAATCTCTGTGTGTGGCTAACGCTTCTGCGCCACAGCAAAAAAAACTGACGAAAACTAAGAACTGAAGGAGATCACAGACTTCGCACAATGAGAGAAGCATGGACACTGAATCGTTGACGGCAAATTAAACCGTCGGATGTCCTAATTTCACCTTCGTTGACCATCAATAATGGCTTCAGACGAACGTCGCGACCATCTCAAAGAGAGCTGCAAATTTACTCCACTCACACGATGACATGAGTCACTTCTCAAGAGGCCCGAATAAACGGAGAGAAAGATGCCTGGCCAATGGCCAGTGTAAATGCTACTCAAAAGTTATAGCTCATTAATTAGCCGAACAAGAGTGTATAAGAATAACGGACAACGAGTTCATAGCGAATTTTGGAACATTTTCATAAAGTCATAGTTCGACACGACCGAGAACATCTGAACTGTTCTTAAAATGGTTTATGAGACCTTGAATGTACAACACAACGCCTCAGTTTCGACTCCTGGAATTCTGGCCCGACTGCGATCCTTGACTGTCCCGTCGCTGCTGCAAAAACAATGAACAGTCAGTCAACAGAAGTTCACGCCAGGTGCTTCCCAAGTTCGTTTGTCTGTCTCTCCGTCAGTCCTTCAGCTTGTCTGTCTGCCTACCTGCCTGTCTGACTCTCCGTCTGACTGCCCGACTCTCCGTCTGACTGTCTGTCTGTTTGACTGCCTGCCTGTCTGACCGTCTGCCTGTTTGTTGCAGTAGCAGACAAACCTGCTGGTCTTGCTTCCGATTGTCTCCCGATTGTGTCGTGGCGTCGTGGATCACCTGCTGCGCCTTGTCCTTCAAATCTCCAGCCTTATGCTTGACTTCACTTGCCGCATCCTGTGCCCGATCCTTGACTGTCTCCCAGGCATTCGCGGCCTTGTCGGCCAGTCCACCGGGTGACTGGACCTTGTCCTTAAGGTTTTCCGCCACATCCTTGGTCTTCTCCCAGGCGTTCTCGGCGGCCTCCTTGACGTTCTCCACCACACCCTCAGCCTGGTGCTTGGCACCCTTCAAGTCCGACTTGGCGTGTTGGGCCTTTGCCTGGATGTCATCCTTGGCGTTCTCGAAGGTGCGACTGCCGCTGCGCTTGAGATCGTTGGCGCCCTGTTTCACCGCGTCTTTGGCTTGTTCGATTCCGCCGGCTGCTTTGTCTTTCACTTCTCGGGCGACTTTACCGACTTCCGCCTAAAAATTGCAACAACGAAGCACTGTTAAAGCGTTCGTAGAAAAAAGGACAAAGTAAAAATATTAGACATACAGCAGCACACCAACAGACAAAGGCAAATAGAGAGACAGACACCGAGGGATAGACAACAGGCAACAGACAGACAGACAGACAAACAAACAGAGAAAGAGAGACAGACATACATACATACAGATAAACCGAGGAAAAAATCCAATCAATCAAACGATCGATCGATGATGTCGGTGTAGGCGACTACCTTATTTAGGAATAGGATACCTTTCATTAAGGATTGACGTGACGGGAACTGTTAAGACTAAATTTCAAGCTAACCATATCGCATGTTGAGAAAAAAGATATTAATAATTGCAGTTTCGATAAAACAAAAAATTTCCCCAAGGGAAACTCGGAAGCACCAGTCAATCAACCAACCAATCAATCACCCTTTGAATTCAACGAAATTCAACTTATTCGTAGCAAGTCAGGCAATCAATCAATGCATCAGTGACCTACATCACATTTGCTCAATTTCCCCAGTGGAAAAATGGTTGTTGTCGCGAACTAAACATAACCTCCACTCAGTCTACCTAAAGCAAAATTCCACAGCTACCTAATCAAGAAAAATATAATGCCAAACAAAGTTATAATTAGTAATTAAAATTACAGCTTAACGAAAACGAACGAATGAGAGGAACAGTTAAAAACTAAAATAAACGAAAAATCAGACAATCAACCAATCAATCACAAGACTAATCAACCAATCAATTGGGCAATAAATGAACCAATCCATCAGACGATCAATCAACCGATCAATCGCACAATCAGTCAACCAATCAATCAGACGATCAATCAATCAATCAGCCGACCAAAGGACTCATTGATTGAATTTTACCTGGGCGTCTTTGAGTCCGGCCTTGGCTTTCTCCTTCTGCGACTCGGCCCAGTTGTCCGCTGGCCGGCCGGATCCCGAAGAACTGGCGAATCGGACGGCGTAAACGGCCGCGACACCAGCATGTTGTTGCTGGGGAATGGCGGCAGGCGAAAGACTGGCACTGCGCAGGGCAACTCGACTGACATTGCGTGCTAGAAACATGATTGCGATTTATAATTGTTACGGTCGAGGAAAAACTTATTCGAAATTGAAAGAGAAGAAAATATTTCGTGAGTTTGAAGTGAAAGAAATGAGATGCGCGCTGTCGGGGGTTTTAAATGGGGCCAATGGGATTGTTTTCCGTGTGGCAGGGAGGGGGAGAGCGGAACAAACCGAACTGACCGGTGCAGTGGAAAATCCCAAAACAGGCGGCTATACCGTAAATGCGAATGGAAATTCCATCTTATGGAATGGAATTGAGTGGAGTGGGAATTGAATTCTAGAGGAACCGATGAAACTCCAGTTGGTAGTGGAATTGATGCAACGCAACTGATTGAAGTGCTAATTCCAATTCCATTTGGAATTTGGAATATTCCAATACTACATTCCAAATTGGAATTGGATTCCTGATCAACCGCAATTGTCGATTTTGCATGGGGGGAAATCTGTACGTAATTTCGAGTTAGACAGGGACAGTTGTACTGGAGTGGAACGTGTGCATGGCTGTGTGCACCGTACACACAGCAGAAGCACCGCGTGGCCGATTAAACGTTCCACAGCTCGTACCCTGTCCCTGCCTAACGCGAAAAACAGTATTTCGGCTCAACGTCCAAAATCGCTTTTAAATCGGCTCACTCAGTGTCTGGCGAGTTAATGGGACGCTCGATTTTCAAAAGACAATTTGTCACCACAAGGCTGCAGGCTATAAAAAAAACTTTGCTTCCGGATGTAAATTTACGTAATATTTTAACTAAATTAACGCACAGACAATATCAAATTAAAATAAATCTAATTTAAATAACACTATTTTTCATTTCCATTTCATCTAATTCCACCTCCAATTGGAGTGAACGCGTATTTTCATTCCTGGAGTCCGTGAATTGTTACTGTATTGTCGCGTTAGACAGGGACAGAGCACGAGCTGTGGAACGTTTAATCGGCCACGGGACGCTTGTGCTGTGTGTAGGGTGCACACAATCGTGCACACGTTCCACTCCAGTACGACTGTCCCTGTCTAACGCGAAAATACGGTACTGTACTGTCGCGTTAGCTTCGCGCAACAAACACAGCATTTTCAGTATATACTGCCCGGGCAATAACACGGAGTGGGGGGGGGGGGAAATCGCCCGGGGCGGCGCTACAGGTGCGCGAAGCTAACGCGGCAGTGCAGTACTGTATTTTCGCGTTAGACAGGGACAGCGTACGAGCTGTGGAACGTTTAATCCGCCACGCGACGCTTGTGGTGTGTGTACGGTGCACACAGCCGTGCACACGGTCCACTCCACTACGACTGTCCCTGTCTAACGCGAACGTACAGTACATTCAGTACATTACATTACATTACAATGAGGAGAAAGTACGCATGACCGTGATTTAGGCCCACCACGGTAGTGGGAACGTTTTCAAACATGTCCAAGACTAACACACCAAAAAAGGAGTCTAAAAAAACCGGTCAACATGCGTGACATGAGCGAGCCTGAGAACAATTTCCAGTGAGGAAAGAAAGGAAAGCTACTTGGTATTAAAGCTTCGAGTCGGTTGATTGAAAGGGTTGTCTGGCGATTTTTGCCACTCCTTCTTCAGCATTTGCTTTAGCTGAGAAAGCCGGAAATTGGGGTATTCGGCCTTGAGACGGACCATCTCTCGCTCCTCGAAGGTAGAATAGGCAGCGCGAACACGCTTCTCGGGGTGCTTGTCTATATCAGACGGATTCTCCTGAACACTACAAAAACAAGGAACACATTAGAGACACTTCACATGTCTGTCTGTCTGTCTGTCTGTCTGTCTGTGTGTCTGTGTGTATGTCTGTCTGTTTGTCTGCCTGCCTCTTGTCTGTCTATCAATATACTTATTTGTCTGCCTGTCTGGTTGACTTGCTGGGACGAAACCGTCTATCAGTACGTTTTCTCTTCTGTTGTCAAAATTTTTCCCAATCCCAAAAGGTAACCAGTCTTCGCGTCAAGACTGGGCACCGTTTTAACTTTTGAATTGCAGTACAGAGACAACATCATAGGCCGTGCAAGAGCAAAAAACGTGCCCTCCTTACCTCAGGATAGAAAGGGCTTCTTCGACGTCTCGGGCAGAATGACCCTCGTGCACGATGCGGTTAACATTTTCCGAGATTGGGACTGTCTCATCGAGGGCCACTACATCTGACTCCTTCGGCTTGTCTGTGAAAAAAAAATATAAACTATACAGAGAGGTTGTTAGGGATTTTGACAGACACACAGGAACATAGACAGACAGACAGACAGACAAGCACAGACAGGCAGACAGGCAGACAGACAGAAAGACAGACAGACAGACATACAGACAGACAGGCCGACAGGGACTGATAGACAGATAGACAGACAGACAGACAGACAGACAGGCAAACAGATAAACAGACAGACAAGCAGACCGACAAGCAGACAGACAAACAGATGGACAGATAGATAGACAAACAGACAGACAGGATTCAGGAAAAGAGACAGGCGAACAGAGATGCAGAGGCGCACACACACGTGACACACTGTAGTCATAGCGTACCCTGTTTCAAAACCTTCTCTCGACGATCAGCCTCGGCATCGATTTGGGCTTTCGTGACTTTCGCAGGCGCCACTTTTGCGCTCTTCAACGCTCCCATCTCCTCCTCCAGTAACTTCTCTCGTTCCTTTTTCCGTAGCAGAGCCTCTTGCTGCTTCTTTTCTTTGTCCTCCTGAAAGTGATCACCGCAATGGCGAAATGATACACTAAATTTATCAATCAATCAATCAAACTATTATTTGCCTGAAGAAAAACAATTCAACCAAATCAGCATAATCAATCAATCAGTCCCCAATCAGCATAATAAATGAAGCAAACGAAGAGGCAGCGATCATTCGCTAACTTTACCTTTCGCTCCATCTTCTTCACCACATGCTTATCATCGTCCTCCCACAATTTGTCCTCCTCTTCCTTCTCCTTTTGCGCTTGCTTCTCCTTCTGCACTTGATCCTTTCGTGCCTGAAAATGGGAGAAACCTTCTTCCTAACCAAACTCATAAAAGCAGAAAAAGAGTATTACCTTCGCTTCCACGGCCTTCGAATTTTCTCCCATTTTCTTCGGCATTTTAAAATCCCACCCGAAAAAAATGAAAATCGCGAAAAATCGCCTGAAAAACTAATTCCAGATAACTAAATCCAATTTAAATAATGACGCAGTTCGCAGCACGAGATGGAAATCATAACACGCTTCGCTTGTGGTAAAAAGTTCGAATGCACTCGTTTCAAGCACCGCACCTCATTAGCGACTGTACGAGTACGGAATCTTGAAACAGGTTGGCCCTTAATGAAGCAGCAGCCTGTACTTCTTTCGGCACTTTATCTCACAACTCAGGGGTCGGTATTAAGCCACACCCCGGAAACGATGTAAGACCCCCAAGAGGTAAGTTTCGCAATTCCCCCATCGAGGTCTCCGAGCTCGGAATTAAAAACCGCTTAACCGATTGTCTCCAAACTTGCCTCAAAATTTATCTCATCCATTTTCAAATTCATATTTGTCAATCGGAATCAGATTTCGTGTAAGTGGAATTTCCTTTTGCGACTTCTCGGAAAGGCCCCTGAAGGAAAATGTCCGACAACGGCGTCCCTGATCTGGTCGAGCTTCCATCTGTCATGGCGCGCTCAAATATTTCGGGAAGCAGCACCGGTGATGGACCAAAATTTAGCAGTGAGTGGAAATATTATTATTTTCGGAACAAGAAGGAAAACGTTGTTGTCTGAAGGTGCTCATCAAGAATTCGCGCCGAAAACTGCTGGAACAGTTGAGCTGAAATCGCGTATCGCTGAAAAAGCGAAAGGTGGGTTAATAGGCTAATCAGATTCGCCTTCGTTCTTGCTGTGCGGGAATCTCTTACGAAGAAATACGTGTGAAATATTCTCCGGGAATTGCTGACAGACATTGCTGCTTGATTGATCGATTGTCTGTGTTTTCCATTCGCACGCATACGGTCGATTGATTGATTGATTGGTAGTATGTGCACACTTGATTTTGATTGGTTGGTTGGTTTCTGTTACTGTTATTTAAAAATTAAATAACATTAAATAACATGTCTGAATTCAAATACAATACGCCAAATAAGTTTAAACAAATCTAATTTCTATGTTATTTATTATTAATTTTTTCAGACCGCTTCGGGGATGTCTCCTCCTCGGACGAAGAAGACCCAGCAGGTATGTATATCTACGATATAATATTATAATCAGCAGTAAGATATTAATTGGGAATTGAGATTGAGGTTGTCTGATATCGGTTTGTTCTACGTGCAACGTAGATGACTTTTTCGGCGAGGAGGACGAAGTGTTACAGCCAGACCCGGTTTGTTGCTTCTTCTGCAACCGTGATGCCGATTTGCCTGACGTTATTTTGGAGCACTGTAAAAGCGAACACGGTTGCGATCTGGCGGCATGGGTGAAGAAGAGATTGTTGCCTACGGAGGATATTGTCAAGATGGTCAATTTCATTCGGAAAACGGTATGACTGCCGAATACACTGGCAAATGGAATCACAGACAGACAGACAGACAGACAGACAGACAGACAGACAGACAGGCAGGCAGGCAGGCAGGCAGGCAGGCAGGCAATGCTTCCCATTTTCTCGTGTAGTCATTCATAAATTCGTTTTGGTTTGCAGCATCCCACTCCCTCAAGTTTCTCTGACAAACCCTCTGCCTCGGGTGCTGACCCTGCGTCTTGGTCAGCTGATGATTACATGATGCCAGTCTGCGCTGAAGATCACGGAATCACTTCTCGTGCGTAACTCAGATTTGGAAATCGGCTGCTTCTACTCTTTTCTGATTGTTGGCAATTGTTTTCGGTGTATGTAGTTCTCATTTGGGATTGGTCAGAGCCAGACTTGCCAGCTGAACCTTTCCCTGCCCCTGTCAAACGCCAACAGGACATGGACATACCAAGCCTAATGGCTGGAGGAGACTCGGTCGATAATTCTGACCAGTGGTACGTGTCTGCTCGACTTGTGTCTGCCTCTAGCTGTTGGGCCCCTTGTCTGTCCGTTGTCTATCTGTCTATCTCTCTGTCTGCCTGACTGTCTATCTCTGTCTGCCTGACTGTCTATCTCTCTGTCTGCCTGACTGTCTATCTCTCTGTCTGCCTGACTGTCTATCTCTCTGTCTGCCTGACTGTCTATGTGTCTTTCTGTTTGTCTGTCTGGTTGGATATCTGTATGTGTTTGAATGTCTGTTTGTGTGTTTGTCGGTGTGTCTTTCTGGTTGTTCGTCTGCCTGGCTGGTTGTCTATAAATCTGTTTGTCTATCGTCTCACTGTCTGTCTGTCCTGTTTTGTGTCTGATCTATCTTGTTTCTCTGTATGTGTGTGTGTTTGTGTCTGTTAGATTGTCTATCTGTCTGTATGTCTGTCTATACGCCTATATCACGTGTCAGTCGGTCGGTATAAGTAACTGACCAACGTTTTTCATTCCTGTAGCCGTGATCGGGACGACGCTCGCAATGTGGACTACTTCGATAGCTATTCCGGATTCAATATTCACTGTGAAATGCTGCGAGTGAGACTCTTTATCTTAGAAGACTGTCAGTTTGTGATGCGAAGCAACATTGTTTTCACTGGTTCTTACTGTTCTCGGATCTTCAAAGGATAAAGTCCGCACGGAGACCTATCGAGAAGCCATCAACGCGGTCGTGCGTGGCAAAGACGTCCTCGACATCGGCTGCGGTTCCGGCGTGCTCAGCTGTTTCGCCGCCCGAGCTGGCGCGAAACGTGTCGTGGCCGTTGATAAGGCAGATATCATCGAGCATGCCCATGATATTGCCCGGTGAGCTTCTTTGCCCTTACTACAACAATGGTAACTGTTGTTTTGTCTTTCCAACCTCGTTAACATGCAAGTTGTTCTCTGCAATATTTAGGGCAAACGGACTGGAAAAGCTGATTCAGTTTGTTCACGGGGATTTGGATCGCGTCAAACTTCCGGTGGACAAGGTGTGATAGCCAGTCAGCAGGCAGACAGACAGAGACAGACAGACAGACAGGCAGTTAGGCAGACAGATGGGCAGCCAGACAGGCATGTTGACAGGCAGGCAGTTAGGCAGAAAGACATTGAGGCAGAAATGCAGACAGACGGTCGGACTGACAGACACATAGACGAGCCAGTATACTATCATCCATAGTCAACAAACAGATATGAGGCATGCATTGCTACAGTTAGACAAAGAGACAGCCCTTGATGTTTTTGTTTTTTTATGTGTTTTTTTCTAATAGGTTGACGTGATTGTGTCAGAATGGATGGGATATTTCCTTCTTTTCGAAGGGATGCTAGGTACCGGTTCAAGAAAATTACGCTCCCCGTTGTCGTTCTTACTTGTCATTATAATTCCCATTTCCTCTCCTCAGATTCCGTAATAGCGGCGCGAGACAAGTACCTTTCCCCCACAGGCACCCGTAAGTCTGTGTTTTCCCGTTTGTCAGCTGCTTGAATCACCCAACATGATCGGCAGTTCGGTTTTTTCCTCGGTCTTCTATCTTTTGCTGCCTTCGCTTCTGTATCCCGCATGATTGTTTGTCTTTCTGTCTGTCTGTCTATCTGTCTGCCTGTCTATCTGTCTCTCTGTCTCTCTGTCTATCTGTCTGTCTCTCTGTCTGTCTGTCTGTCTGTCTGTCTGTCTGTTTGTCTGTCTATGCATCTGTTGGTCTGTGTGTGTCTGCCTGTTGTCTGTGTATATTATTTCACTGACCGTTTGTCTGCTTGTGTCTGTGTCTGTCTGGATGTGTGGTTGACCGCTTGTCTGTCTGTTGATGCGTTGGAATTATTAATATGTGTTACCCTTCCCGTTTGCCTGCATGCTTGTTGGTGTCCTCCGGTATGTCTCTTTTGTTGTTCTTTCTGCTTATACAGTCTCTAGCGTCTATGCTTTTTTTGCAGTGATTCCAAGTTCAGCGTCACTGTACCTGACCGCCTTGTCCGATGAAGAAGACTGGAAAACAACCGTCGGCTTTTGGGGCGATGCGTACGGCCTGAAGTTTGACTGCCTGCGGCGACACACCCTTCGCTACCCTTCTGTCCACGCCGCTGACCCGACCGCCGTCGTCAGCTCGACCATCACCCTGCGTGCCTTTGATCTGATGAAGTGTCGAGTTGAAGATTTGGACTTCTCTACTGAGACTACCTTCACCCCGATCAAGTCATGTAACATCACCGCGCTGGTGGGATTCTTCGATGTCGGTTACGATGTGGCTTCCGGCGAACATAAGGTGCTTATTATTATCTTGGCTCATTGTGTGGCTAAAGTTTGAGAGTTGGGTGGTTGGTTTTGCAGATTATGTTCTGCACTTCGCCGGCTGACACGACGACGCATTGGGCTCAGTCGGTTTTCTACCTGGACAAGGTCTTTCCCGTTGAACAAGGTGCCTCCAGCTAGACAGACAAGCACGCTTACTGGCAAGAAGACTTGCGGACAATAGACAGACAGACGGACTGGCAGCCAGACAGATAGACAGGGACTGATAGACAGACAGACAGACAGACAGACAGACAGACAGACAGACAGACAGACAGACAGACAGACAGACAGACAGACAGACAGATAGATAGATAGATAGATAGATAGATAGATAGATAGATAGACAGACAGACAGACAGACAGACAGACAGATAGAAGATAGATAGATAAGGCAGACAGACACGTAGAGAGAGAGACTGGCAAGCAGGCAGACAGGCCAAAACACAAGCATCTTCTGGAACTATGTCTCATTAGATATGTGATGGTTGTGTAGGATTGCCGGTCTCCTTAACAGCGGACATCCGGAAGACGCGTGACGATAAACGCGGATTAACCGTCACCTTCTACTTGAAGAACTCTGCTGCACTGGAGTGGAAACAGACTTATGATTTATGATTCAGGACGCGCTTCTATTTTTTTCTTCTCTCCCTGTGCGTGCGTGAAAAATGTTTCGCGTCACTATGAACGCAATTGTAAACCGTTCGCGAAGGAAATTGTTTTGAAATCGCTGTTTTGTAATTCCTGAAATCACTTATCTCCCGAAAGAGTCATTCGTTCGCGGACAAAAGACAGACATAGGCAGATATAGCTAGACAGACACACGGAGAGACGACCAAAGCAGGCAGCAGACACAGACTGACTGACAGACTCTCAGACAGACAGATATGCAATCACACTGATAGTCTGACAAACAGAAACAGATGGGCAGGTAGACAGATAGAGGGGAAGACACAGATATACAGGCAATCAGTCAGACTGACAGACAGGCAAACAAACACGGACAGACAGGGACAGACAGGCAGACAGATTGACAAACAGACAGATAAGCAGACTGACAGGCATACAAAAAAGCAGACAGAACGACTGTTTTGCCACGACCTTTTACCAAATCCTAGGCAGTCTGGCTGCGCCCTGCTAAACGACTACCACACCCACGCACCATTAGCCTTGAGTGATAATGTCATTTTCACGCATTTTGCTGCTACTAAATAAATCCAATCCCAAAATCCGTCGGGCGGGCGGGGGTATGTTCTGCCCCCACATTATCAATCTCACCTGAATCGAAGGGCGAATGTGTCGCGATTGATCTGATGTTTCCTCAATTTGCTGACCTACATTGTAGACAGGCTACAAAACATTGTTACGCTGGCAATTTACACTCCTCTTCGAAAAGCACACATAGCTCCGCCCTCTGATGTCTCAGCAATATTCGGCTGATGCCAGTCGACTCCAACTGGAATTCGGGATGAGTGACACTCACACGGACGAAGACATACTACAGTACTGTCCAATGGAACTGCTATACTGACTGACTACCATTACATCTACGTTAGAAGTACATTACATTACTCATCTAATTACATATTCGTCATCCCATGCGCGTCGCTTAACCACTTTCAGCCACTTCAGAACGTCCTGCTCGGATGAAAAAACAGTTGCCCAGACAAAATGTAGGTCAGCTTCAGCCACGATAGTCCAACTGTCAGTGTTTTCACACTTGAAGATTGCGGAGCAATTGGACTTTCTGAAATGATCAAATTTCTTATGATGACTCAAAGGGACCTTGGTCAACACTCTTAAAAGCAACAGGGGACAAAAGGGGAAAGAGAAAGGAAGGGGACTTGTAGCCTACTGGGTTCAGGAATATGCTCTTGAGACAAACTTAGAACCTTCATTTCTCAATTTTGGATAGCACGCCACAATAACGCAACGAAAAAAGCAATTTGATGAGACGGGTGCCTTTACGAGAGACACAGTGCCCAATAACCTCACACAAATTTGGTTTGATTTTGTCATTAGAATTGCTGTTTTGAAAAGTGCTCTTCGCTTCGAGGTGCATAGCTTCTCCGTGTGCTACATACGCACGACCAGTTTGGTGGCAGTCTACCCCTACGAACCCGGGCCTCTTGTGTCACCTCACCCACACTCATCGCGTGTATACAGTCTATACATTCCGTGTTCTCTCTTTTTCGTGCACGAATCAAAAAGAGGACGGTGAACGTTTTATTAGTCATACCCGGTGCTTCCTTTATTCGGCACATAATTTAATCTATCGCATGATGCAATTGTGGCTTCGCACGTCGTCCGAGGGCAAGGTGAGATGTATGGCATCAATTGTGGTCCGCCTCTCCTCCCGTCCCGAATACACACCATCCCACCCATCATAAACACTTGAAAAAGCATAGAAATGCGCGTACATCCTCTCTCCCGCGAACAGAGAGAAAGAGAAAGAGAAAGAGAAAGAGAGAAAGAGAGCATGACGATGAGGATTGAATGAATGAGTCGATTTACGCCAACGTCAAATGTCGAGCCAATTACGAATCGGGTCGTCCTCGTTAGAGCTTAAAAAGGTCGACCCCTGGCAATTGACTCTCTGCTTTTTCAGCAATCCTATTGGAATGCTTCTCGAATTGTGTGGTCATTGATCGCCGATCTGTGAAGCACATACGTCTGGTATGTGTGTGCGTGTATGCAAAGAGGACACACACCTTATACACTGTGTGGGGAGGACAATCCGGAAACGCTGTGGTAGACGCGTTAAAAATTAATTGAATTACTACTTTTGTTGACTCGCTCACAAGTCACCGCGAGCCTTTAAGTACCGGGGCCTACCCTGAATTTCGCACTGTCGATTCCTCATTCTAGTGTTCGGATAGCCCCATCGGATCCGGTTGTGTTGGGTTTGAGTAGAGAGTCAGTAATAATCTGTTTCCATTTCCACATCATCCATCCACATCATCCATCCACATCATCCATCCACAGCAGCAGCAGCAGCACTTGACGGGGAGGCTTGCTGTATCAACTATCACATTCTCTTTTTCCACGCGTCCCCGTTCCATCTAACCTCAAAAATGAGCGGGTCAATTTTTAAACTCTTTGCAATGTCCAGCATTGTCCTGTACCTCTGCCTGGCAATCGGAAGCACCGGTAAATCGTAACTCGTCCGCTAATTTTAACAGGAAAACTCATCTGACCGTTTCTTTTTTGGACAAATGACAAATCCGCCGAGGATTTTGAGTTCTTGCCATTTTATTTGGTAGTAATAATCGAGCATTTGTCTTGCCGGAAATTCTTTATTATTTCTCTAAACGCGGGACCGATCCTCGATCTGACTGTGTTTAATCTCCCCAAAGGAAATGAATATATTAACGATTGTCTATTTCAAGCATGGACGAACGACAGTCGATTATTTAGATTTGACCTTTTTCGACAGCTAGTCGTTTGAAAATGTCTTTTTTTGATGTCCAGTGATGTTACAGTTGTGGCAGCAATTTTGTCCGGATCGAGTTCGAGCCACGGCGCCAACAAAATCAGGTGGCTCAAACTCGGTCCGGACAAAACTGCTGCCACATCTGTACGCAAAGTTCTCGTTCAGGATTGATGTCAAATTAAAAAAAAAAACGAAAAAACGAAATTCAAACGAAATTTTTAAAAAAAACGAAATTTTCAGACAAAAAAACAAACACAATTTTCATTTGAGATAGATGTTTATTGTTTGGTGATTGCGATGAGCATTGAATTGACATCTGGCTAACCGGCACCGTTGGCCTTTTCAGTCGGCCAATATCCCGAATACCTTCGGCAGCAACAAGGCCGGCAACTCAGCTCGAACGGCATTCCGCAGTTGGAGCGGGAATCGCGGAGTTCGCCCTTGGAAGAGTTTAGCGTGCTCGCTCAGCCGGATTACGGGGACTACCTGCGGGTCCTCACCAAACGAAGGATGAGCAAAATTTCATGCCTCAAAAGCTGCGTCGGCCAACATATATTACATCCTATGTACGTACAACTATATAGACACATGGCCACAATTTTGGGTGGCAGACTTCAAGCCAAAAAGGGCGGTCCGAGTTCGAGCCGAATCAAATCACTGCGCGCACGCGCTCATAACTACAGTTGACCGTGCAGCCTTCACTCAATTGATCGGTGGATGGATCTTGAATATTTTGGCGGAATTTAGAGTAGCTTGCTCGATCTAATTTTTCTGCTGGGCCGGACTTTAAATTAAAGATTCAGAAGAAAGCAATGGCAAGCTCTAGCTAAAAAAGGCTCAAACTCAGACCACCCTGATGGCTCGAACTTTGCCACCCAAAATTGTGGCAAGGGTGGCTCAAACTCAGACCACCCTGATGGCTCGAACTTTGCCACCAAAAATTCTGGCAAGAGTGGCTCAAACTCAGACCACCCTGATGGCTCGAACTTTTCCACCAAAAATTATAGCCATGTATTTATTAATGGGTTGTTCACATAACATTTTATCCACATTTGAATGTATATTAAAGTATGTTACTTCAGGTTATAAATTACTATAATTTATGTTCTGTCTCACAGTATTAAATTGTAAACGCATTGTCACACTTGATAGTATTACTTAAAGTATAAAACGCGCGACATGCTAACGACTCTAAGCGGGACATGCGTGCGTAGTTTGTGACCTTCTGTTGTGCTAATGCTCCGTCTACGCACGTCAGCGTTTGGAAGAAAGGGAAACAGGATATTCGCCATGATAAAGTGATTGGAGAAACCTCCAGATAATGTGGTCATTCTAGCGTCAGCTGACATTTAATCCCTTTTTCCAGGCAATGTCATTCCCTCTGCTAAACACGTAAGCTGCTATCCAGGCTCGCACGGGGAACTGTACCAGAGAAAGAGAGAGAGAAAGATGCCAATCCATGAAGGACATAAATGACCCCACGTTCCAGCTCTTTCACTCCTCTTCCGGTCTATTATCTATCGCTCCATATTTCACCTCTATTTTGCGTCATATTTCCATGACTCTACTCGTAGTACACTTTAGTACACTTTAGTCTTGAAATACAAATACAGAATATATAATATATAATATACAAGCTGTTAATAGTACATCACGAGCTGACTGCAAGTTTTTTTCCCGTCTTCAGTTGGTTATTAAGCGAATTGTATATCGATATTGAAGCAGAATTGGGCTCAGAATGGTTTTCCATGGTTTGTTTTCCTCGGTTTGTGGGTCTTGCTGCCGCAATAGCTTCCTTCTACCGCGCTGTTTGCGGATCTTTTACATTTCCTGCCGGAATTATTGGCGCTATTTACTGAATTGCTGCAAACAGTTTTAGCTTGAGAGAAAATAATACACCGTGAATTTTCAACAATATAAAAAAGAGCGCTGTTGCAACAGCCCTGCATCGCTGTACTACCACGTGCTGTAATAACTACGATTAAAAGAGAGCTATGCTCACAACTCGGGCAATCTTTTTCATTAACAACGGTTCTATCTGCGCACAATCTTCTTCGCCCGAGAGCGAGGCAAAAGAATCATGCGAATGGAACATTTCAGAGATACTGCAGATTTAGATGTACCGGGTTCGGCAATACATTCTGACCTGGCGTCAAAGAGCATCATCCCCAACTAGATAAAGTCGAACTAAAATTTCCTCAATTACTCTGGGAAAAAGATCTTAGCTTTAAACAGTTTGATTGGGTTGAAATGGTTAGTTGCGTTCTTTGCTGGAAGCTGACATCCGCAACAAGACAATATTTTAGCCATCCACTTATTTCAATTATTTTTCATGGACTCATCCTCATTGGGGCCTTGAAGATGGAATTGACATTGTCGATAATGAAAAGTTGCAGGTGCGCCCAGAGAACGACGGGGATTTTCACCCCGTGATCCAGAAAATGCGAAAACAAAGTTGTAGGTAGTGAGCCCATCTAGTTGGCGCTGATGCTCCTCAAGCCCAGTCCAGAAAGTATTCCCAAACCCGGTACGGTGAAAGTCCTGAGATTCGAACGGTCACGTGAGTCTATTTCTATCGAACCGTTTGCTCGGAGCCGGCCGTTGCTAGTTTGGAGTTTGAGACAGTAAAGTAGAAACGACACTGTGACGTCGTTCGAATCTCACGACTTTCACTGTACGTGAATAGTTGAAACCCGGTACGTGAATAGTTGAATACCAACGTATGAATACATCTCATGCAGGAGAGTTAAACCCTGACCTCAAGAGTTGCTCCGTGGGTTAGCTTCCTCGGAATTTCGAGAATGAAGTCTAGCAAACGCGATCTTTCAAAAGCTGTTTATCACACTTAGATGTATTTGATGTCATATTACAAAGCTGAACAGCTGGATCTTTGATAAGTTCTGCGTCGGCCAGTCGTTCACCAGAGTCCTATAAGAAGTTTAAACTCCACGCGACACACACGTGTCCCTCATCTGTTCTCTATTAGATTGGCCATCTACATAAATATTAAACTGGTAATCATTATTATTTGCTTTGCTGGAATACTTAGCCGTGAGTTTACTATCCCAATTCTCGGACATTTATTCAACGGATTACTGCTGCATAATCTGGTTGCTGGCAATTCAAATACCATATTCGTGTACCCTGGGCGAATACCTCGCGTTAACATACGCTTTGCCAAGCAATACTCCCTGTAAGGTACTCGAAATCCCGTCCGGCCCGTCAGGATTCATATCACATGTGCACTGGTGGTGGACAGATTGATCGGCATGCGAGACTAGTGATCACAAGACAACTAAAATTCCATGCACTCATACTTGAGAGAACAAACACATCGGTGTCCTGAATAAGTTCACGTGCATCTTGCACAAAGTTGCTGAGAACGTCATCTGTTGCGTTGAGAACCAAACTGTATGCACTGTGAAGTTCGTGCACATGAGCACGTATATCCGATAAATGTTTGTCCATTATCGAGTTCCAAGTGAAATTGGTAGTTACTCAGGCATTCACGCAGATCGGAATGGGTCAACCAGGCCAGATCCGCTTATATGGCGAACGTTTCAAAAACGTCCAACGGAGGAAAATCTCCAGATAGTTTATTGGGAAATTCTCAACCGAAAAATGTAAGAAAAAACGCAGAAAACAATCGCAGTATTTCGATCGCTGCCCTGTTAAAAACAAAAAACCCTACAGAACAATTGGCATGTTCGGTGATACGATTGAGCTTTTTACCACATTCAGAATACACATAAAGATAATTCCATTTTGAAATCATGAAGAAATGTCCATCCTTAAGCTTCGGCATGGAATTAAGGTTTAATGAACCTGAAGACGAAGATGGTGCATCCTCTCTTCTACCACCAAACAAACGACTGAATGGAACGAGCTTGAACAGTCACCACAAAACTTCTGCCACCTCCTGGGCCATCGACAACCTTCAAGGTGACATCTTTCTTTCCCTTATTCATCACCATCGTCACTAGCCCACCGTCCGGCCGTTGAGCGGCAACGATTTGCAGTCCGCTCGCCTTGGACACCCTTTTAACACCCCATGGGTTAGTGGTCGAGGCCAGGTTACTCTTGAGAATCACCGAATTCGGCGGCAGAAATTTGCTGAAAATTTATCGAATAAAAAAACTTCTTACATCATCGAAGGTATCGAAGGTATCCACTTAAGAGCCAGTCAGGGAGGAATACCTGAAATGTGCGAGTGCGTAGTACATGGGTTGCTTGTAGAATTCATCGGCGGTGGCGTTGACGATGATCGGACTGTCGACCTGGTTCTTCGCCCAGTTGGGTCCTCCCTCCGTGTTCAGCGCCAAATTCCAGTCCACCCATCCACCGACCCAGTTTTGCAGGTTCTGAGAAGAAAAGTAAAAAGTGATCAACGTGATAAACGTCGCTTTTTAATTGGTTTATAAATTGTGTAACATGTTTTATGTAAATTTCCTGCATAAGGCAAAATTGCAGTGATGTACCGACAAACGTTCTGACTTTTCTATCTAATTTATATATAAAAAAACTCTTTTTGTCTAAGTGATTTTTTTAATCTTAGTGCAAGTGCACTTTGGCACCCAGTAATGAAAGGTTAATGTGATCACTGACCTCAATGATATCCTGGGCATAGCTTTCGCCGCGCGACCAATCCCCCAGAATCACTTTATGCTGACCGATCCCCGAGCCCTGACAGGCCTCGGTACTGAGGATGAATTTATCCGGATGGCGGTTGTGGGTCTTGGTCAAGACCGAGGCCGGAGTGAGACCGTCAAAGTACCAGTGCACCCCAATCCCGTCGACGAATCCGGCCGCAGTGTCGTCCGCCAAAACGGTGTCCGCCCAATTGGGCAGGAGGAAGCGTTGGTCATCCATGATGATGAGCTTCAAGTGCTGCAGATTGGCTGCCGCCAGGGCTGGTCCAAGGTCTTTCGCGATAAAGTCACGCTGACTGGCGGGAGTGAAACCGAGGGCTTGGAACGGGAACATTGGAATGTACCCGTCGATGGGTTCATTCTGTGTGGTTAGTCCCCAAATGGACACCTGCGATGAGATGGAAGATAACCAATTCATGTTCGCTTGATAGCAAGTGTCTCTTAAGGAAGGATAAAATAGACAAACAAAAGTAGGACGTTACGTTTTGGGCTTCGTAGCTTTGGACAAATTTGACGAAGTATTGAGCCCAGGTCTTGTGGTATTTGTCTCCAGCTTGACCGATCAGCTGTCCAGACGTGTTCTCCCGGCCGCTTGTTTTGAGCCAGGCTGGTGCGGTCCTAAGAACGAGAGAAATCGAGCTGATTATCTTGCTATGAGATCACGCTTCTATCTGTCTGTCTGTCTGTCTGTCTGTCTGTCTGTCTGTCTGTCTGTCTGTCTGTCTGTCTGTCTGTCTGTCTGTCTGCCTGTTTGCCTGCCTGTCTGCCCAGCCATCCATTGCGGTAGCTTAAAAAATTGCGTACCACACGCTGCCGAAAATTTTGAGCGGTGCCTTTGCCGTTGCTTGCGCTTGTTTTAGCAGTGGAATTTTCATATCAAGGTCTTCCGTTGTGAGCTTGAAATCCTTGAGATCAAAATCGCCTGGCGTCTCGTCGTAAGAGTAGACATGCGTGGAGAAGTCACAACTCGCCATGGGAACCCGCCCAACTGAGTACTCGGACCCGGTTTCGGAGTAATACGAATCCAACAGCGATTTCCGCGCGGCCTCGCTCAAACTCATGATGTTGATCGCAGCGGCGTCGGTCATCGCCCCGCCGAAACCGATGAGCGATTGATACGATCCAGCATTGCTGATCGTAAACACTGCGTCCACGACGGCTCCGGTCGGGTCGGTTCCATCATCTAAACAAAACAGCCAAATTGTTAGATGTACCGATCCCCAAATGAAATCCCACGCCTGACCCTGTTGTCACAACGGATCGTTATAATACATTAAGCAGAGGCCAGCAGTTTAGATGACTTCCCGCTCGCATAAATCAGTTCAGAATCATTAATAAAAAGAAACGATGAAACGTAATGGAATCTCACTGGTATTAATATCGTAGCGTCATAATGCCTTTTAGATTCGAATAAGGTACGTCTGGTGGACTATTCGGCTCTGCGGAGTCATAATCCGCGAACTCTCGTGGGGGGGGGGGGAATCATGGCTATTGGTCAAGTAGATGATGGACGAAGAAATGACTGTCCTCCACCGGAACAACCCGCCCCCCCAGCCTAAGCCAGGGGTAGGGGTGAAGAGGGTAGGGGTGGAAGTAGGTGGAAGGGGTTTGGCAAATCGAAAGAACTACTCGCACTTGGAATTCTTCCCCTACTTCGTACTGTGGAGGCTTCTATACTTCCGTACCTGTTTGACGGGTTCCATTGGGCTGGATCGTACCCTTCACCGCCAGAAACCTGAATCATTCATCTGGCAATTGCTTCGACAGAGTAATGTACAGGACTGCCATGCAGGGGTTGCTCACCTGTCTCCGGAGCGTGAAGAGCGGTATGATAGAAACTGCCCCGCTGGAATGTCCCCTTGTACGATGGGAGTTAAGTCGTCACAGTACGTGCCACTGCAGACGCAGACAATACTATCGCCTTCACTGTAGCGCCTTCCGTTACACGGTCGAGCTGCTTCTGCGTTGGAGGCGTCTGCTGCCAGGCAGAACGTGAGAATTGACAAGCAGATGAACAGCAGATAGCGCTTCTCCATGGCGGATTTTTTGGTAGTTTGCAACATGAATATCTGTCTGATTAAAAGACTCCACTGTGGCTTAATGTTCAGCTCAAATAAGACGAATTAGGTTTGGAGTTTCTAACTGCAACTGCGTTTTCTGGTCGCCGCCAGTGCTCCATCTCTGACTGGCACTAATCGAGTGATTGTGATTTGTGATTTGTGTATCTGTGAGTGTTAACTGAAAGATACGCTTGCTGCTGCAGCACTGACCAACAAATACTCTGCTGTCACGTATAGAGAGTTTACAAAAGGCAAAGTCAGATTATGCTTATTTGGATAAGATCCTGCTTGCAATCCTTCTCGCGCGCACTGAGCGATTCACGATAAAAGTTCTTGAATCTGTTGATCCTTTCGGGGGTCTAATTTTCCACGTGTGAATGCGAGGCCAAAGTGCAGTCCCCTGATCATACAAAGACGTAATACTCTGTACAGCATTAAATTAACCAGTTGCGGCTTATCATACAGGGGCTCATTAAGGGACGTTACACGTCCGAACCAAGACCTATCATGATAGGGCCAGTGGGTAGGCAGAGGGGCAAAATGCATATTTTTTTCAAAATTGAACATGAAATACAGCATTTTTTCTTGATCATTTTGAAATTTGTGGCGTTGTGGGGGTCTGATTTCCAAGAACCCCCTGTGATAGACCATTAGATTAATACCCGTAACGACAGAGCCTTCTGTGTGTAGAACCATAAGGTCCAAGTGGCCCTTTATAGGGAGTTTTGAAAAAATCTGATTCCGAGAACCAGAAAAAAATAAAAAAAGAGTGGCGATCCGCTACAAGACCTTCCACTAGCTGTATTTATGACAAGGCACAGCGAGACTTATTTTCTTCAAATATATGATAGTAGTACCTTGGTTTTTCGATATACGCAATACTTCAACGTGAAATCAATAGATCTGTTCTGTCTTGTTCTGCTCTGTTCTGTTCTGTTCTGTTCTGTTTTGTTTTGTGCTGTTCTGTTCTGTTCTGTTCTGCTCTGCTCTGTTCTGCTCTGTTCTGCTCTGTTCTGTTTTGTTTTGTGCTGTTCTGTTCCGTTTTAAATTAGGGCAGAGCTTTTATCAACGAACCAAGCAGAATTCTAGACTGGTATTCTTCCGCCGGATGGAATCCATATTCAGGCCGAGACTCTCAGGAGACTTCAGAGGCTCAAGGAACAGCGCTAAAGGCCGGGTGAATTAGCAAAGTTCCACATACGATACGACTGCCGCTTCAAGATAAATGTTGTTTATCGTCGGAAAGTATTTTGATTATTCCAGTTTTTGTTGAGTTACGGCAACGTGTCAGTACATTTACCAGGTATCAAATGACTGTTATGTTATGTTTTAATAGGACGAAACAGGGCGACTCAAAAGCATCTTCAAAAAGCGGGTGAAATTCATGTGTCTTATGGGTTAACCATCGCACGCACAGACATCGGTTTGAAAGTTGACGGCCAGTCACAAGCGAACGCGTCGTAGACGGGTTGGAAGCCGACAAACTGCTTGACGCAAATTCTCCACCGACAGGATGAAAATGATCGGATCAATTGACGACGGCACAATATTCATGGCGACGATGACCTTAGACACGCTGGGCGGAACAACTGTTGTCGCAAATCCCGGATCAATCATGAGCATTAGAAAGAAGCAACTGTTCGGTAGCCAACAAAGAATAGCCAACAATGACAGCAGTCCCAGTAGAAATAAACCCCTTTGTGGTTGCTTGGGACCGCGTCCTGATGTCGGGCCGCTAACGACTGGAACGACGGGTAAACGTGCTGCAATCTTCTTTGACTGGGCAATGCGTGCACAAAATACGACGGGTGTCACCATGATTAATACGATCAGAGGGATGAAAAACAAGATGCCTTGGCTGATCGCCACATATAGCTGCTGTTTGGCTGTATTGGCGCTGCAAGAGCCTCCGTTTTGTATGATCGAGGCGCGATAGTATGCAGTATCCAGAATCCAAAACGGCAACCTAAAACAACGAGATAACTTCTACTGAATAATTCACGCTTAACGATTTGCTTCATCAAGTTTTCATTTCGCAGAACTCATTGCCCACAAAACTTCATTAGGACGCATAGTGTCCCTAGGCCGAGTTTGCAAATGCGAATAACGCCTTTTTGGTGCGAGGTTCGCTCAGAAACTCGGTAACTTGTAAGCGAACAAAGCGAATTCTAACTTAAGCGCTTTATTGAAACGTTTGGCTTTTCCCCACAGCCCCGCAGTCAAGGACAAAGTGCTACGTTCGGTTAAGAAGATATATTAACAAATAATAGACGCCCCGAGGTCGGAAAAGGGTAAAGGACTTCATGACCTTTGACTTTTTTCAATCCTGTAAAGAATCACCCACCTAGCCAAATGCGCGTAAACCCACACACCCACACATAGCCCCACAGCTAACGTTTGCTTGTTTCGTGTGCGGTACGAGTGGGGGTGGATGACGGCCCACATGCGGACACAGGCGATCACCTGGTGAAGATTGTACAGGGTACTCAGCTGCACCCAGCCGATGTACATGTACAGGGAGCATGCTGTTTCACTCCACGCCCACGCGACACCCTTCCAGGCGTTCACAATTTCAAACGGCTTGGCAATATTGTTGATGATGTTGCTTACGGCCAAGCAGACTATGTAGGTGTTGAAGGGTGTGCGAAGCTGGCGGTCGGTCGTGATTAAGAGGAACATGAAGCTGTTTCCCAGCATACTAACGATGAACGTTACGGTGTACAAAATCAGCTTCCATTGCACAACTGGATAAGCTGCCCTGAGCGGTACAGCGGTGACACTGCAGTTTTTGTCGCAAAAGGTCACGTTTGTGAAATTAGCCATTGTCGCTGTCCTGAAAATCGACGCCTAAGGTAAATAGCAATTTTCGAAGAGTGAATAACTATTGCGATACACACAGACGTATATATAAGTTCATTTCTTTGCCCGGTACACGTTGAAGCAGAGCCTCTTATTTCTACAACTTCCTTTGGTATTCACTGTTACGAAGATGATTCGTTAATTGACCAAAGACATT
>LRSR01003828.1:0-16391 GCA_001579985.1 Hypsibius dujardini
AGACAGACAGACAGACAGACAGACAGACAGACAGACAGATAGACAGAGAGACAGACAGGCGGATAGACAGACAGGCAGATAGACAGATAGACAGACAGACATACCTTGTCCCCTAGTATGGCACCGGCCTTCCAAATCGGATACCTCCAGTCAAAGCCCTGGACCCATCGAATCGGTCCGAGATACCAAAAGTTAAGCCATGTCAGCGGTGCCCGTAAATTATCGGTGCTCTCCTCCTCCCCGAGTAGTGTCAGCAAAAATGTGAGGTCATGGGTTTCTTTGTACTTCTTTATCACCTTCTTCTTGACGAATTTGTCCCAGTAGTAGTACGGGAACGATCTGGTTAAAACGGCGAAACTGAATGGAACAAACACCAGCACAACTGATCGGCAAGAATAAGGTCTGAATGATTCGTACTTGGAGGAAATGACGATGTTGCACCATCTATACCACATGCCCTCGGGCATTTCCTCGATGTAAAGACCGTCGAATTCCAGCTTTCGCGCAATCTCCTTCTCGAGCTTGAAAATCCCAAGAGGCACCTGTAAAATCGTTTAGTTAATTGACGCTTCTAAAATCCGCTAAACCAAAAACAAGAAACACAAATCTAATTTTTTCTGGGAACTTCTGGCAACAAACCAATCAAGGCCAAATTTAAAGTTAAACAAGAATCCACTTTTTAAATCATTTTAAACCCGAGCTGCGCACGCTGCGCACGCTGCGCGCGCTTGCCCTCGTGCACGCACACCAATTCAATGTATCATTCAGTGTGAAACAGCTGAGCTAACATCATTCTTCCTCCAAGACAAACGGTTGAGGAATCCCCACAAAAGATTAAGGCCATTTAGTCGCGCACACTTTGTGCTAATTTGACACATTAAAATAATCCCTGGAACAAACCTTCAACCGGTAGTACGCGATCAACCGAATTATGGCGATAACGGAATGGAGTGCCGCCAGAAGGCGCAAGATCAGCGGCAGCCAGACATATTCCCCTTCCAAGACAATCATCTCCATGTCGTCTTCCTCCCCGTCCCCGCCGACTGATTCCGTGACGTCTCCGTCAGCGTCCTCCATCTTCGCGAATAAATCATTACCCGCAGCATCGGTGACCTTTCCAGGACAGAAAACGAAATTTGAACTGACCATTCTCGATTTTTTTAATCGTTTTCCGAAAAGTATAAATACTACGAGGAGGAGTCCGTATTTCGGCTCGCCCTCCACTTGGTCGTTAATCGGCTCACTCATGGGTTTCTCTTTGATGACAAGCGCTTGATCGTTTGATTTTCTCTACCAAATCCCTTTTCCTGAATTTCTTGACGCACACATTGAATCATCTGATTGATTGATTGATTGATTGTAGGTGACAGTAGCAAACGCGGATGAATCCGGGGTGGATCAGATTAACTGGTAGGGCAAAAAAGTGTCCCCTGAGATCGGGGAGATTAGGTTCTGTTGTTCCGTACCTTGTAAAAGAGCAGAACGAAGTTGATCATGAGGGCGACCAATAGTCCGACGTCCTGGAGACTGTAGAACTGCCGCGCGGCCAAATTCAGCGCAGCCGTGTAGTTGTTCGCGATCACCGCGGTCCATCCCAATCCGACAGAGGCCTCCTCTTCCGCGCGTTCCTCACCGATTTCATTCACCACCTCGTGGGAGGAGTCTTCATGGGAGGACCGCCGGGTGACGGCGGGGCTTGGAAGGTCCGTCAAGGCCGCCAAGGGTCCGGCCGACGGCGAGGGACCTTCTCGAATGGTCAGAATCGGACCGGTTCGCGCGGGCTCCGGCGGCTCCGGCGGCGGACCGGAGTTCATCGGTGAGACCGCCATCTCGAGGACCAGTCGAGAGTCCGCATCGTCGAGCTCCTCCGTGCGGGGACCGTCGCCGGCGATGGCCACACCGAAGACGGACACGGGGGCGGCGCTCCCGGACCCACCGGGGATTCCGTCGTCCGGTCGACTGAGTCCGTAAATGCTGCGTGGGTTCATGTCCGCGGACTTGACGGTGTGCTCGGAGGCCGAGTCGGTCTTGGGTTTGTCCGGCTCGAAGGAGTAGCCCGTCATCATGTAGAGGACGGTCAGTCCGGTGGCCCTAAATATTTGACAAGCCACATGAGGCCACACCCGGAAAAGGGGCAAAAGGGGCAAAAGGGGCGGGGCAGGGGTGATACCTGAACAATCAACCAATCAACTAGCGGAACTCCCAAACAATCGGAGCGCGGTTGATTGGTTGATAACCCCTGCCACGCCCATTTTACCCGTTCCCGGACCCTCCAGTGTACTTACTTGACGATGTAGATTTGGAAGTAGATGACGTAGTAAAACATCCACAAGATTGCCTTGGCAGTGGCCAGTGCCAGTTGCGGATAGGTCAACCGCTTCAGGCGATGATACTTGCGCTTGACATTGCCCGGCGTGAGGAGACTGGCGACCGTTCCGACGCCTCTTCCCACGGCCTTGACCCCCTTTGTCAGCTTGGTCCACACGGACTCGGTCTTCTGCTGGTCCGACCCCAGCGGGATGGCTTTCAGCATGGCCGGTGGCTCCTTCACCGAGATACTGGCCGCGTGCTGCATCTCAAAGATGGCGTCCTCGCAGAAACTCACAAACACCTCCAGCTTGCCCTTGTCGTCGCCCTCGTTCACCACGGCGTGCAGGAAGGCCGCCTTGGACTCCTTGATCTGCTTCTGGTTCCACTGCTCGCGGTTGGAGGCGGGAATCTCGAAGTAGACCCGTTCCACGTGCTTCGCCGAACCGATGATCTCGATGCGTCCGAGGTAGTCCTTAAATACACACATGGCCACAAATTTGGAGTGGCCGAGTTCGAGCCATCAGGGTGGTCTGAGTTTCAGCCACTCTTGGCTGGCACTTGCCAGTTGCGGTCAAGAACGCGTGCGCGCGGTGACTTAATTCGGCTCGAACTCGGACCACCCTTTTTGGCCTGAACTCGGACCATCTTTTCGGGCTCGAACTCGGACCATCATTTCGGGCTCGAACTCAGACCACCATTGTTGGCTCGAACTCGGACCACCCTTTTTGACCTGAACTCGGACCATCATTTTGGGCTCGAACTCGGACCACCCTTTTCGACCTGAACTCGGACCATCATTTTGGGCTCGAACTCGGACCATCATTTCGGGCTCGAACTCGGACCACCCAAAATTGTGGCCATGTGTTGAAGTAGCCTTGTTTCCATAACACGATCATTTAAAACGTTGCGTTAATAAGTTGTACCTTGAAGTAGTTCTGCATGCTGTCTGCGACCTCCATGATGCGCAGGAGGCGGGCGTCTTTGGTGGTGTGCTCGTTGAGATTGGTCAGCAAGAGAGAGAGATTGAAGCCGATCTCCTTGGCTGGGGTGTGGTAGCGTTCAGTGAACTCGATGTAGTCGATGTTGCCGTCTTGGTCGGAAATGCAGGAGAGCAGGTAAGCGACCTATGATTAACGACAATTAATGTTAATGTCATCTTGAAACAGCATTTCGATAAAAAAAAATCATGAACACGCGATACCAACGAGAGGAAACAATTCTAGTTATTGAGAGTGTAACTGATCAAGACCGAGTAAAATAGGATCTGCCCAATTCTACGTCTTGTGCCGTATTTAAATGTGCTTTCAGTGCCGACCCAAGAAAGAAGGAGCAAGAAACCTTGAGAAGAAATCAATAAGGTGTTTTTCTTCACGACTTTAATAAAAGCTTCACACTCCTTCAACCTTCTCTAAGAACTCATGTACATGTATAGAAATTACACAACGAACCAAGTAGACAAAACCGAACTGTGCTAAAGAACCTTACGAGGTAAAGGCCGTTAACCAGGCCGCTTTTAGAAATCGTAACTTAACCAGGCCGGCAGGCCAACAGGTGGCGCATAAGTCGTTTTAGCGAAGTCAACCCAGGGAGATGGAACCGAAGTGGCGCCTCTACCGCACTACTTGCACACTTCTCCATCGAGATTCTTCGCTTCCTTTTTTTGGACTCAAATTCGAACCGTGAGGCTGAGGAACGAACTAAAATGGGTCAGAGAATGTTTTCTGAACGTTTTCCAGCCATCTGTTATGGCATGGCAGCACTGCAGCGCCGGGAAATCAACGTTGAAAAAAGCGGCCTGGTTAAGTTACGATTTCTGAAAGCGGCCTGGTTAAGTTACGATTTCTAAAAGCGGCCTGGTTAACGGTCTTTACCTCGTACCTTCGCTGGACCAGTTCCAGTCAACTTTAGTTAAGGCTTCATACCTGCTCGGCATCGTAGATTTTCTGCGCCTCCATGGCCTTCTTCAGGTCCTGCGTGGTGATCCATCCGGTGTGCTTCGGGTCGAACTCCTTAAACCCGGGCGAATTGACCAGTTCATCCAGCTTCAAGAAGAGGTCGAAGAACTTAATTATCTCCTCCAGATTCTGCGAGGACTCGGCCAGCGAGTCGACCATCTGCTTGCCGATCGGGCCGTTCATGGTGTTGCCCTCCAGCATGGAGATGAGCATGGTCATCATCTCGTTCTGCAGGTCCAGAAACTCCTGCAGCAGGTCCAGCTGCGACGGCTCCTTGGCCTTGGCCAGTTTGTCCTGCATGTTGGCGAAGAGGAAGAGGAACCCGCCCACCGCGTCCCACAGACGGGAATGCGCCAGGCACAGCTGATTCTCCGAGCACGGGCCCTGGATGGACTCGGTCAGGGTGTTGAAGACCTGGGCGGCGATTTTGATGGCTCGGACGAATTCGCCGATGCCGGCGGCGTCGACAAACTCCTTGCTGGAGTAGTGCCAGTAGAAGTCCATCACCGATTCCTGCACGCGGAGGAGGTAGTCGACGGTGCAGATGATGAGGTTGACGGTGGAGGTGTTGCCTTGCTGAGTCCGCAGGTAGTTTTGGAACTCTACGGACCGACAGACAACAGATTGACAGACAAGTGGACGAAGAAACTTCGGAAGCACAAATAGACGGACAGTCAAACGGACGGACGCACAGACGGACAAACGGACCGATGGACCGACCGTCGACAGACGAACGGACGGATGGACCGACCGTCGACAGACGAACGGACCGACCGACCGACCGACGAACCGACGGACGGACGGACGGACCGATGGACCGACGTACGGACGGACGGACGGTTGGACGGACCGACAGACGAAAGGACCGACGAACGGACCGACGAACGGATGAACGAACGGACGGACGGACGGACGAACCGACGGACCGACGGATGGACACAAAAACTTAGCATAGACACAAAAGCAAAAGAAGCTTTCTGATGATCTTTTATGGGAGTGTCTGTATTTCCACTTACCTCCGTTGTGGCCTTCGCAGAGAAGCTGCAGGAAACGGAACAGTTTGCACGTGTTCGCGGCGTTTTCGTCATTCGTTTCCGTCGGACTGGGCTCGCTGTTCACACCGAGCCCCTCGGCCTTGATGATCCGCTCAAAAGCGTCCAAATCCAGCACGCCACACGAATTCATCAATCCAGACATCGATGTGAAGAATCCTACGTCCCGCTTTTCCTTCAGGTAGTTCGCCATACGCTGTAGCATCACCCAAAATATACCAGTATATGTACTTCTGTCCCATAACACAGCAGTAATGCGCAAGGACGGCTAAACCGATGGCCACAGGCGACAGAAGTACGACAGGCAGACAGATGGATGAACAGACAGACAGACTGGAGGACCGTCGGACGGAATTGGACAAACTGAAAGATAGACAGACGCAAAGTTCGATGAACGGTTCAATGGACGAACGGTCGGATGGACGGATGGACAGGTAACCAGATGACGAATAGACGGATGTTCGGATGACCGATGGACGGAGGACAGGACGGACAGTTGGATAGACGGAAAGGTTGACGATGTGTCTGACAGACAATCGGTGGGATGGACGGACGAATGGACGGACGGTAGGATGGACGGACGGACAGATGACCAGATGACTGAATGGACGGATGACGGAACAGACAGTCGGATAGACGGAAAGGTTGACGATGTGTCTGATGGACAATCGGTGGGATGGACGGATGGACGGACGAATGGACGGACGGACAAGTGACCGAATGGACGGACGGACAGGTGACCGAATGGACGGATGGTAGAATGGACGGACGGTAGGAGGGACAGACGGATAGGTGACTGAATGGACGGACGGTAGGATGGACGGACGGACAGGTGACTGAATGGACGGACGGTAGGATGGACGGACGGACGGACAAATGGACGGACCGATAAACAAAACGAATAGACAAAGCCAAGGCAGAAAGACGGACGGACGGACGGAAGGAGCTGGTCGGACAAACACCACGACAAAACAATATCATCCGAACTAAAACGAACCTTTTGTACGCCTTCATTACCGCCCCGCAGAATGGAAATGCCCAAGCTCAGCGTGGCCCAAACCGTATCAGACGGCTCGCCATTCGACGCGCTGATATACATCAACGCCATTTCCGACACACCCCGATCAGCCAGACGATTCTGATATGACAGTAACTTCTGTCGCTCCTCCTCTTGCTCCTGTTGGCCAGCTGGTCCAGCTTCTTCCTCTCCGTCTCCACCTTCTTCTTCTTCCTCCTCGTCAGCACCACCGCAGCTCATGCTCATGATGCCGGCATACTGTAAGTATAAGTGCACAAACTGATCGTTGTGTTGCTCGGCCGTCGCGGCACGACTCAGCGCCGTGACAATTTGCGTGAGTTGATCCGTGGGCGGGACGTCTTCGTCCGGGCAGACCGTGACGGTCGCGTGCACCGGCTTGGGTGGCTCTTCCGGTAATTCCGTCAGGTTGACCACCAGCAGCTCTTGCCCGACGTTTTCGGAGCTCAGCCAGAGTTCACGGTACGACCGGAGGAAGAGATTGATCACGCGGTGGCGCGGCAGGCTGTGGAGGGAGACCATGCGGAAGCAGGCAATGATGGCACGTTTTCGTTGGGTGGAGACAAGTTTGAGCCGCGTGTCGTTGAGAATCGGTGGATGATCGACCTAATAGGAAATTAATCATAATCACTTCGGATTAAATGGACATCAGTTCGGGCAGGCCGGCAGACAGACAGACAAACACACAGACATACAAACAGACACACAGACAAACACACAGACATACAAACTCACACACAGACATACACAAAGACAAACACACAGACACACAGACATACAAACAGACAGACAGACAAACAGACAGACAGGCAGACAGGCAGGCAGGCAGGCAGGCAGACAGGCAGGCAGGCAGGCAGGCAGGCAGGCAGGCAGACAGGCAAGCAGACAGACAGACAGATAGACAGATAGACCCTTCCCCCAGATATGAGCCAGACGTACCAGATGCAAACCATGAAGAACCTTCGACATATTCAAAATCCGTGACACTACCGCCAGCGCCGACTCCTCCACATTATCAACCAAATCATCGCCCGATACCAGCTTCTTCTTGCCAATTTTCACGTACAAATACCGCTGCCACGCCCTCTTATCATCTGGATTTGGCTGATCCGGCAGCTGGAGCTCCGCTTTGACAAAGTCCTCAATCGCGTCCTCGGACTCGTTTCGCAGCATTCGTTCCTTGACCTTCTGGACCAGTTCCTGCTCCCGGCCGGTGAATAAATTCAGCCCGACCGGCAGGACCCGCTTCAGACAGACCACAATCAAGCTCTGTTGCTGCGCCCCTTCGCCGCCCTTCTCCTTTCGCTCGCGTTTTCGCTTCTTCGCTTCGGCCTTGCTGTTGTTGGCCGGATTGGACTGCGTGAGCATCTTGCAGATACCACGTGACCCGGCGCTTATCAGCGCGTTCACGTCGATGTCGTTGGCGGAGAGGAAGTTGAGCTCCTCCCGTTTGAAGTGCTGCGACCGCATCCAACGATTGAAAACCTAACAAAAACAGCTGACTCTCTTATCTGTAACGAACGAACGAACGAACGAACGAACGAACGAACGAACGAACGAACGAACGAACGAAACGAACGAACGAACGAACAACGAACGAACGAACGAACGAACAAATGAACGAACAAACGAACGAACGAACGAACGAACGAACGACGAACAAACGAACAAACAAACGAACGAACAAACGAACAAACGAACGAAAAAACGAACTAACGAACGAACGTACGAACGAACGACTAACGAACCTCAGAAACGGCCGCGTATAACGCTTCCGCCTGGGCGTTGTTCTCCTTGATCCACTGCAGTTTGTGGAGCTCGGTGTAGCGAATGACCAGCGGGAAGAAGGCGTATAGGTCGCGCACCAGCAGAGCGTACTGCTCGCCCACCTCCGCCTCCACGGAGGAGAGGTCCTCGCCTAGGCGTTGCCCGCACCGGAGGACCTCCTCACTGGCGTGGGCGGTGTGGGTGTGGTCTTCCAGTTTGTGCGCGATCGGGAGGATCCGGTCCTCCAGCAGGGACGTCCGCGTGTTGATCACAATCTGGCCGACCACCGCGGCGATCCGTTCCATCCAGGTGGCCTTGGGGTTGCCGAGATTCCCCAGGATGAGCGTGAAGACGTGCGTGAGGATGGTGTTGAGGTGCTCGCTGGTGACTTTTGTCACAACGGTGCTGCAAAACAACAACGGGGAAAATGGAAAACGTGAAGGGGACAGGATGAGCCCTTGCGTTGGAGGTTAAATTCTGTGTTAAAAGACATTTCAATTCAGGTCTGTCCTCATGGTATCTCGGATGGGGACGGAACGCAAAATGGTTGCCAGACCGGTCGACGGGAGATGATGAACCGACCGACGGACGGACCGACGGTCGACGGCGAGCTACGACCGGTAAACCAACGGAGAGGGTGGACTTGCCCGCCAAGGTTGATGAACCGACGAACGGACGGACGGACGGACGGTCGACGGCGAGCTACGACCGGTAAACCAACCGAGGGTGGACTTGTCCGCCAAGGTCGATGAACCGACGGACGGTCTGCGTTGAATAAGAAACTATAAAGTGTGGAGATATAATCCCAGACGGAGGGTGGAGTCACCGTATGACCCTTGGTCGGCTGCGGACGGTGAGCCGACGGACAGGACGGAAACAATTCACCGTTGTACCACTAGTGTCAAATTTCTCGACGGGTTGTAGGAGGAAAAGCAGAGCTACCCATGAATTATACTTCCGCGTCCAGTCAAACGAAACCACACCTGTACCTGATGGATGACCGCGAAATGTCTCCAGCCAAGCCGTAAAGCAGTGGCGTTACCGACTACCGACGTTACCGACTACCGACGTTACCGACAGTTTACCGACTACTGTTAACTGGAACCACCGGTGAAAACGCGAGGTAATAAGCTTACTCGTCGGGATGGGTGTTCTCCGGTCCGCGGTAGAACCACGTCGAGAGGTAACTGCACAGCATCGGCAGCACCACGTCGATGATGTGCGGCGCCGTGCCGTAGTCCCCGGACGCGGTGAAGGCCTCAATCTGCTGCACGAGAATGTCCATGGTGGGCAGGCTGGCCGACAGCCGGTTCATCACATCCTGCGCCTCCAGGGACTGCTCCTGCGCCCGGCCCAAGATGCAGCACGGATTGTTCGCGTTGAACTCCGGCTCGAGGAAGGCCACCGGGAAGGTGCTGGCAAAGGCCGCCAGACACGCCCCTAAAAGTACAAGCATTAGACTTAAACAACGCTGGCTTCAAAGGTCATTCCAAATCCACTGGCTTCAAAGGTCATTCCAACAACGCTGGCTTCAAAGGTCATTCCAAATTCACTTGCTTCAAAGGTCATTCCAACAACGTTGGACGTTACAGTTCTATCCCAACTGGGTGTAATAGCCCTACCTAGGAGAGGCCGATTCGCGACGGTGATCTCTTCAAAGAGTTTCCGGTTGGCTGCCAGCGAGCTCTTCGTCCCGAGGGTGTAGAGGGAGTCGAGGATGGAGTAGCAGGGGATTTGGATGTCGTTGATGAGGATCTCCTTGCCGAAGTTGTTCGTGCCGATGTGGTCGAAGAGGGACGCGAGGACCCGCAGCAGGACCCCCTCGACGTAGCCCAGACTGGTGGACTGCTTGGGGGTGGTGCCGCGGGCCGCGGGGAAGTTGAGGGCCTTGAGTTGGTTGACGGTGTTGGTGAGATCGTGGGCGGCCTGGTTGAAGAAGGTGAGGAAACTGGTGCGGACAAAGTCCAGGCTGTGTTTGATCAGAGAACTGAAAGTAGCATTAACCTTATTAGGGCACAAAACAAACATGTTCCAACCCAGCTCAATTTTGATTGCATGGTTGTTCATGTGTCGTTACAGCCTGAAGGACGAACAGACTATTGAGCTGAGGGATGCTTTTAATTTCACAGAACCGATCTTATAGAACAGGACTGTTCTGTTCTGTGCTCGACAGTGATGACGCTGTTCTGTTCTGTTCTGTTCTGCTCTGTGCTTGACAGTGATGACGCTGTTCTGTTCTGTTCTGTTTTGTTCTGTTTCGTTCTGCTCTGTTCTGTGCTTGACAGTGATGACGCCTTCTGTAAATAGCGTAATTTAAAGGAGCCAATCTTAAATTCTTATTATTGGTTTTGAGGCTGTTCTGTACTTGAATAGACCGTAAAGGGAACAGACAGTTCTTTGCCTAATAAACAACGAAAAGGAACAGGCTGGTCTATACTTGATACTCTAAGGTAGGCTGCGAAATGAACAGTTGTTCTGTATTTTATAAGCCGTAGAAGCGAACAAGCTGTTCTGTGGTCTTAATCGAACGGTTGTTCCATGGCACAGATTTTAACTTATTGGAGCCAGCCTTAATATTATTTACTTTGAATAGTTCGATCAATCAAATCAATCAACGAAAAAAATATTTGCTACGGAAACGACTTATCCGTGATCCAGAGGGAGCCACTTTTGCTTCGCCGAGCTGACGAACAATTTATAGAGTGACGTCATTTAATCTGCCTCATCTCAGATCGAAGTTTCTTCACCCCGATGAATAGCTTCAATCTACAGTGTTACTCCCAAGTAAATAATATTGAGAACAGCAAAAATTGTAATCCAAAATCCGAATTTAAGAATCTGCAGATGAAAAATCGCTTGGCGGAAAACGTTTAGTCAACTTGTTTGACATATTCAATCGGGAAAAGAGAATTAACCGGATCCGTTCATTCCAGCAGATTTGAATATTATGCGCGACAAAGAGTACGGAAGATTTGAACGGTACAGACTTCGTATGCTGCAAATCAAGTGCAACCAAAATGAGCAACTCATATTGGTGCTATTGATTTGCATATTACCTAAACGTAAAATTCAAACAAAAAATCTGGCACGACATACCGAAAGTCCTGACAGGACTAAATTTAATCAAAGAAAAAGAACCAGACCGAAAAACCAGACGGAAAGACTGTCTGCCTGCCTGTCTGTCTGCCTGTCTGCCTGCCTGCCTGTCTGCCTGCCTGTCTGCCTGCCTGCCTGCCTGCCTGTCTGCCTGCCTGCTTGTCTGCCTGCCTGTTTGTCTGTGTCTGTCTGTCTGTCTGCCTGTTTGTCTGTGTCTGTGTTTGTCTGTCTGCCAAGATCTTACCTGCAGTCGATTGCCTGCACTAACACCTGCAGGCATTCCACCGCCAATTTGGTGTCCTGTCCGAAGGACATCACTTTCAGTCGAAGGAGCAACGCCAGCCGGCAAAACAAACTATCCAAAAGAAAAAGCGAATCGCAAGTTACGTAGGAGTGAAGTCCGAAAAGAAAATACGAAGACCAGAAGAAGAAAGCAATTCATGTCTGTATCGACTTACTTGGCCACCATTTCCTTCTCTTTCGGCGAAGCGGTCCCGTGGGCGTCCACGGAGGCCGCGGCCGGACGGAGGAAGTAACTCTTCTGCGAGCGAAAGTACTGCTCCACCAGCGGCAGCACGACCTTCCCGAAGAACTTGACATCGCCCGAGGTCTCCTTGTAGCTCTTGCGACGGGTGAAGTTATTGCTCGGCGTGTTGTTGCGCATCTTGGCCGACGTGACCTGGCAGTAATGGAGGAGCTTCTCCAGGAGACTGTACGCGAAGCGAGACTCAATCTCGGAGGCAGCAGCGCCTCCTCGTCCACCGCCTTGCCCTTGACCACCGGCGCCTTGGTTGTTGCGGGCGGCGGACCGCTCCTTCCGGAAACGATACCCCGAGTACAGCAGGAACTTGAGGAGGTCTTGCGCGCGGTCGCGGTACGCCTTCTTCTCGCGGTCCGTCATCTGCTCGAACGGCACGAACTGCGACTGCACACCGCGTTCCGGAGCTCGCGACAGTTCCGCCTGTGCGAATCAATGAAAAAGGATTTTTTTTCGGAACTGATTTTAAATTTAAATTTAAAATCAAATCTAAAATCTAAAAAAATTACAAGTCAAATTTAATTTACAATTTAATTTAAAATAATTCATGAATATGTCAGAATTTACTATAATTTTAAAATTTCATTTTAAAACAAATTATTTTTGTGCACTTAAATGAAAAATAATTAACATGGTGTAATGAATTTAGTGTGTCTACCGTAAGACTTAATGTATAAGTGCAATTTCTGTTTTGTTGTGTGCCTTTACTACTGTTTAGTGAAAATAATTATCACGGTGTAATCTATTTATTTAGTGTGCAGGAGCCATTTTTGCTAGAGTTGCTTTCTTGTATCTCGGTAATAAATTAAAAATAATTGCTCCTCCGCTGTTAATTAACCGTATTCTTAAGTTCCATTTCTGCCTGGTTCCCTGTCTTGTTCCATGTCTTATTCCATGCCTGGTTCTATGCCTGGTTACATGTCTTGTTCCATGTCTGGTTCTATGTCTGGTTCTATGTCTTGTTCCATGTCTTGTTCTCTGTTTTGTTCCATGTCTTGTTCCATGTCTGGTTCTACGTCTGGTTCTATGTCTTGTTCTATGTCTTGTTCAATGTCTTGTTCGATGTTTTGTTCCATGTCTTGTTCCATGTCTGGTTGTACGTCTGGTTCTATGTCTTGTTCTATGTCTTGTTCCATGTTTTGTTCGATGTCTTGTTCCATGTTTGGTTCCATGTCTTGTTCTATGTCTTGTTCCATGCCTTGTTCTATGTCTCGTTCCATGCCTGGTCCCAACTTTTGTTCCATGCCTAGTCCATGTCTGGTTCCATGTCTTGTTCTATTTCTTGTTAAATTGACAGCGCTTCATTCGCTTCATTTTTCACATCCGACAATTTCGTCAGCAAAAACAGAACAATTTCCTCTGAAACCGGAACCCAGCGTCCGGTTTTTTCAAGTCACTTCCTTAGCAGGACCAGCTTCCTGGTACAATCTCTTAACTAAAATTGCCAGTCACTGCAGCGACCGTCGCGCTACGTGTTTATTTCCTGTTCACGTCTTGTTGTTGATATATCAATATATCATTTCGGGAGGAAGAGACTTTATCCAAAAAGTTGTCAGACCAGAATTAATGCCCTGTTTAATTAAACTCTGTGGCTCCTGAATTGGAAGCGCACTATACGCCTTGATCATACGCGTTGTGACTACGTCTGGACCAATCCGGCACTCAACCACACGCCTATGACTAAAGAATTCACTTCTGACTAAAGAATTCACAGCGTACGAAGTGAATGGCCGAGACAGACAGACAGACAGACAGACAGACAGATAGACAGACAGAGAGATCCGGCACGATTAATTTCCGGGCACTTACGTAAGACAATAGCCTTGGGTGCAAACCTGTTCTTTCCGCGCTCTGGTCGGAATGGTCTCACCATTCAAGGGCGATAGTAAACAACGACAAAGCGAAAATTATTTCTGGTCCTTCGCCGAGATATTTAAAGAGCGGCAGGATGGACTGAACAACAGCACTTTTTTCAAAACAACAATTTGCCAGCTTGTGGACACAGTTTTAGTTCCTGCCACTTTTAACGGCTTCACTCCCACTCCGAGACAGCGAAAAATGATGCGAGTTACACTGCTACTCGTCCTTCTGGTCGCGGTCTTTTTGGTCAACCAACACGGTAAATCCTTCAAACACCTTTTTTTCAAACTATTTTCCTATTAGAAAAGAGTGTGCAATATGTATTTTCGAAATTACACTTTCTCATTACAAATTTATTTATATGTATAATAAAGACATTACAAATAACATTACATATTATATTACAAATTATATTACATTACAAATTATATTACATTACAAATTACATTACATATTATATTACATTACATTACATTACAAATTATATTACATTACAAATTATATTACATTACAAATTACATTACAAATTATATTACATTATGTTACATTAAAAATTATATTACATTACATATTATATTAGATTACATTACAAATTATATTACATTACAAATTATATTACATTACATTACAAATTATATTACATTACATTACAAATTATATTACATTACATTACAAATTATATTACATTACATTATATTACATTACATTATATTACATTACATTACAATTACATAATTTTTATTAATAAACATTTTCAGTATAAATGGTAATATTTCTAGGCGTGGATGCCTGGCGACGAGGTTGGGGCCGCCGCGGCTGGGGTGGATACGGCGGCTGGGGTTACGGCGGCTACGGCGGACTCTACGGCGGACTCTATGGCGGATACTATGGCTACCCTTACGTGTACACCTATCCCTACTACAGCTACTATGGAATCTTCGGCAAATAAGCCTCTTTTCAAGCCTCTTTTCACACCGAGTAACTAATATTTAGTTTGACTTTCTTTCCCTGAATTTGTTGTATTGCCAATAACCAAGCTAAGGCATATATTAATTTGTTTACTGTGTCGCGGAAAGAATGAAATTTCCAATAAAAACATTAGATCCGGTTAATAATCGGAATTCCGGTTCTGCATAATAAATAAAGGCGTGGAAAAAAACATCTGTGTGTACAGACAGCCTGTGTTGTCTGTGCGTACAGACAGCCTGCGTTGTCTGTGCGTACAGACAGCCTGTGTTGTCTGTGCGTACAGACAAGGTACGTACCTTTAAATTAGCCGCCCAAATATCGTGTGCGTTTTCCGCGAGCTTCTCCGCCAGGGCGAGCATTTCACGGTTCAACGTGAGATTGTTCAGCTCAACCGGTCGCGGCACGTAGCCGTGGGGCAGTTCCTGGAGAGCGCGCGACGGTCGCCGTTTCACCATTTGCGTGCGAGCACCTATTTCAATTTTTCGTACAAATCACCATTACAGTGTAAGTCACCGACAAACAGACACAGACAGACAGCCAGACAGACAGACAGACAGACAGACAGACAGACAGACAGACAGACACAGACAGAAAGACAGACAGACAGTCAGATAGGCAGACAGGCAGAAAGACAGACAGACAAATCTCTACCACGTGTATCCTCTTCTCCCCGTTCCAGCACCCAGTTCCACGCCATAATGGCCTTGAGAGCTTGTTCGGTGGGGAGACGGTAGTCCTCTTTGATCTGCTCCGGGAGGTAGTTGTAGGCTTGCATTCGCGGGTGGACCTTCTCCTCTTCGTTGAAGCTGGGATGATAGCCCCAACCGGCCTCGTACTGCTTCAACGCCCATGCGTCGTGGAAGTGTTCGGCGAACTTGAGGACCACCGTTTGCAGATCAGGACTCAGGAATAATCTGAAATTAATTAATAGTGGAATTTAAGTTACACGTGAAAACACAACTTTTACTAAAGAAGAATTTAAACTGAAAAAGCGTCAGTTTTAATTGGGAACTGAACTGAAGTTCTCAGGCGTGTGGAGGTCTCGAATCTCGACTGATCGTGTCGCGTAAACGTCAATTTCGGGTGAGACTTACGTAGAGGTCTCGACTGGGCGGGGCTGATAGCCCATCCGGATCACTTCGTTGTGGCCGGCGAGCTTCTGCGGTTCCACGTCGTCGTCGTCGGTCTTGACCAGCGCGTAATCCGGCGGCAAGGCGCTCCCGATCGCGGACAGACACGGCAGTGCGTAGTTGAAGAGCTCCGGGTCGTAGCTGCGCGCGGCCAGCGAGTCGAAGATCCGACTGAAGAGCATCATCGTCAGTCGCTTTTCCGGTTCCGACGCGGTGCCTACAAACGCAACACGGAACGGGGGAGAGAAACAAAAGGCAAACCGAATAAGGAAGTTATAACGGGAAATAAGAGAACTTAATGGGAACACACAAAAGAGAACAAGCGTTAAAATGTCTATCGAACAAACGGAACAGAAGAACGCCTTACCATAATTGCCAAAGCCACCTGAACTGCCGTAATATTTGCTGCATCGGTCGTAGTGCAGAGTCAAGAGCTAATATACAAAAGGAACAAAAACTTTTTACTACCGCACGAAAGGAACAGAACATTTCTCTAATGTACGAAAGGAACAGAAAATTTCACTAATGTGCAAAAGGAACAGAACATTTCTCTAATGTGCAAAAGGAACAGAACATTTGTCTAATGTATAAAAGGAACAGAACATCTGTCTAATGTGCAAAAGGAACAGAACAATTTACTAATGTACGAAAGGAACAGAACAATTTACTATCGTACGA
>LRSR01003829.1:0-13098 GCA_001579985.1 Hypsibius dujardini
CAATGGTTTGTCGCAATCCGTTAAGGATGTCCCACAAGGGAATTGAGGAGAGCTAACTATAACCAAAACTCTCCGTTTCAGTTGATTCAGATGATTCCGGTTCAAGCGGTAATGCTATTAGCCCAAGCGTCGCAACTGAATCAGCCGCCGGGGTCAGTTTTGACATAATGCCCTATGCTGCACTAATGGCCCAGTCAACACAGTTGAGCAATATGCTGTTGAGTTCAGCGCAAAACGGCTACGGCGGACCGGCCAAGCACAAGAATTTTTCACAAATCAACATTGCCGATTTGGGTTTGGATTGCGGTCGGCGGAATTTGTCCTACAAGATGATTCGTGTTGGGCGAATCGTTGGAGGTGAAACGGCCGGATTTAGTGATTGGCCGTGGGTGGTAATTACCTAAATTCGCATTCAAGACTAGCACCGTCTGCCATTGTAGGGGTACCGTATTGTTGTTTACCCATTTTGCGTTTTCGATAGGCGATGGTTCTCAACTATGGACGTCCACGTTGTGGTAATTCAAATCGAAGAACTTAGGGAAATGTTTAACTAAACTTTATTTGGCCTATTAATATTCCCGTATTAATATTCCCGTATTAATATTCCCGTATTAATATTCCGCATCTTCCCGCGGCCATCCCTATAGGTGGCACCCTTCTCTCCTCACAAGCGATATTGACTGCTGCTCACTGCGTCAGCGGCAACATGCTTCTGTACAACTTGACTGTTCGAATCGGAATGTTCAACACCAATGAACGTAAGGAGAAACGTTATCATCTTTCAAAACTTCCATCGGTGAATGAACTTTGTTGTCAGGCGAAAGTCTCCCCTTTCCTCCCCTGCTGTTGCGAGTGAAACGCATCATCCGCCATCCAATGTTTGATCTCACCACGCTTCTTAATGATGTTGCCATTCTCCAGTTGAGCCAGCCGGTGAATTTCGCGCCAAATATAATGCCGGTACGAACCGAACATCGTACAATATCACAATACCGTGATGGACTTAGGCATGAAGGAATATGATGGGCATGAAGGAATATACAGTTCAATTCTGCAAAGTAACTTCTCAACTCTAGGCTTGCATCGCATCCCAGGAATATCCCTATAACACGCCTACAACCATTCTCGGATGGGGCAAGGAAGAAGAAAGTAATACTTCTCGATGCATTAGCCTCTGTTGCTCTGTTGCTTTCCTCACTATTCTTTTCTGCACAGATAACACGGTGTATGACCTCCCGGACTCCTTGCAAGCTGTTACCGTGCCAATTATTAACAAAGCCGAATGCGCACGGTACTTTGCTGGGCAAGGCTTAGTGGACCTCATCGGTCAGCAACATATATGCGCTGGGTCAGACGAGGGCGGAAGGTATTGTGGCTTCTAAATTGAGATTGTGTGGTTTCTGCGATTGTGTGAGAACCGCTTAATGAATCAAGTAAAATCTTGCAGAGATGCTTGTCAGGGAGATTCAGGTATGAGGTCACATTGATTGAGTCAGGCCACAATGCTGTCAATTGGTTGTACCTGTGGTACTCATGTACATGTGGTGTTGCTCATGGTACTTTTTCCTCTGTCGCACAGGTGGCCCGATGCTGCTCGAGAACCCTGACGGAAGATTTGAGCTCTTGGGCATTATCAGTTGGGGATTTGGATGTGGTGAGTCTTTGGTTCAGTATGCCCCTTGATTTAACCAGTTTTTATTTATCTTTCGTAATACGGTGAATTCCTTCATTCGCACAGGTGAGCCCCATGTTCCAGGAGTTTATACGAACATTTTCAATTACCGACGTTGGATAATCGATACAGTTGCTGCTTTGTTTTAACCCCAGCCCGCCCAGTCCGCCATTGCTTTGATCTCTTATAAGGCATGTTCCTTCCCTCGCATGGGCTTATATGCAAGAATTTACCTTTTGTTAGCCATTGAATATGAGAACGAAAATTGTTTTGTTATTTCGGTTTGTACAGCACTTAAAGTAAAAGTTGAAAAAAATACAACAGTTTGGATAAGCAATGAAAGCGCAAGAACAGCCGCGCCCGGACACAGTGCGACTACCGGCCGGGTCTATATACGTGTCAATATGAAAAAAAAAACGAGGTCAGAAACGAAGCACAATCAAATTTGAAATTATAAAAACAAAACCAGAAGTACATTCCACGAAGGGCATCACGATATCATGAACGGACAAGTCGACTAGAAGACTATTCACAGAATGCTGCAGCACCTGCAGATTCGAGGTCGTGGACCTTGATTCGGCGGCGGCGGAGTTACGGGCGCAAAATAAGCATGAATCTTTGCGTTCTTTAACTGAACCTTTAGCCGTCGTATGCCTCCCCGAGTTACTTGCTGGCAATCGTATAGATCGATACGCTGCAAGCTGGGGCACTGCTGGAGGACGTCAAGGGCGCTGTCGGTGATTAATGGACAATTGTCCAGTTCCAGCACCTGCACATAAACAAAAAACCTCGGGGTACAAAATCCCCGCTATACTGGAGTCGAACCGTAAACTTTTCCAAATTTACCTTCAAGTTCCCACTCGTGGCGGCAATACTACGCGCCAAGTGCTGAATACCTAAGAGTGGACCAAAATCTCTCAACCGTTGAACGGCAGCTAAACTATTCAGTGTGATAAAAAAAACATTACCGTCATCAGTGATCAGTTCACAATGGGAAAGACAGAGGCGCTCCATTTTATGGTTGAACGTGGCAATATTAACCAAGGTCGCATCCGTGACATGTACACATTCTTCCAAATCCAGGTAATGCAGATCAGGACAAGCGCGACACAGTGCATTGAATCCGAAGTCCGTTACCAGATTGCAACCTATTAGATGCGATTAGAGTCAGTCTAAGCGCTCGACGGTTCTACTTGTTCAAGCAAACAAATGACAACGTTGACCCACCGGAGAGTTCAAGCGTTTTAATTTTGGGACATCCGTTCGCAAGGGCTAGCAGGCTGTCATCCGTTACCCGTGGACAATTGGACAATGAAATTTGCTCAAGATCAGGGCACTGTTTCCCAATTAACTTGATTCCGACATCTGTGATTTCGACACAGTTGAAAAGGTTCAACTGCGTCAAATCAGGACAGTTGTCTGCAATCGACCGAACTCCATCATCCCTGAAATGGAGAAACACTTACTCCAGGTAGCCGGAACAATCTCTGACTGGGTGAACTCACCGTAAATTGGTGCAACCTTTAGCAACAATCGAGCGTAAATGCTTGCAATGCGTTACTAGATGGCGAATCCCTGAAAAGGAGTTAATATCGTACTGCATCATCAACAACACCGTGCTGCATCATCAACAACACCGTGCTGCATCATCAACAACACCGTGCTGCATCATCAACAACACCGTGCTGCATCATCATCAGCACCGTGCTGCATCATCAACAACACCGTGCTGCATCATCAACAACACCGTGCTGCACAGCCACCGCTGTTCCGTACCATCTTCCGTTATTCGTGTGCACCACGATATATTGATTTCTTCAAGATGTTTGCAGCCATCCGCAACGAGAATAAGTCCTGCAACAGAATTCCGACGACGATGAGCAGTGCCACCCAAAGTGTCGTTATATCAAAAAGTCTCACCTTCATCGTCGATGAGGCCGCACGAGTCAATGTTTAATTTACGAAGCCGGGCGCAGTGCTTACTAAGTGACCGACAAGTTGCGTTGGTCACCTGGAAAAAAAACAAACAACGCTGATGAATACGGAGGGACACGCAGGTTTGTTGAAGCTACACCGTAAAAGCTTGCAGCATTTCTCAATACCTTTTTGCACTCCTGCAAAACCAAACATTCTGAAACAAAAAACAAAGCCGACTTTTGAACCAATGCCTCATCAGTCGATGCAAAATCATAGCCCATGATGCTAGGTTGGTCACTCTAGAATTGCCAATTGCTAGCACTGCACACACCTATGTGCTGACAGTGGAACGCAAAAGTTTTCAACGCTTCGTCCGACAAGTGCTGACAACCTCGAAGATTCAGCCTCTTAAGAAAAAATCCACAGCGTTTGGCGATCCCATCGATAACGGGACTCTGTAAAGAATAATCAGGTGAAAAAAGCGGTAGACCATTGGTTCCACAGTATTGGTCAATCACACCGCGATCGTATTTCGTCCTATTTTATTTGTCCTATTACTGTCAAACGATTTCTGCTGATGATACAATTATGCGGTTGTCCAAAAAAATAATTTCATCAGAAAGGGAGACAATTGTGGAGCTCTCCCGCAGTATCCTCAACTAGGCATCCTTTCCTAGACATGACCAGTCGTTGTTTCTGATTTCACGAGCACGCAGACCGTCAACCTTTGGACATCATTCGCCATCCAAGCAGAGAACGCATGCAACTAGACCAACTTCAACCTCACAGTGGCCTGATTGTAGTACTAAAATGAATCACTCAGTCACGAGATGGCTAAAGAGATCTGACGCTCGCTCGGTCGATCGAATTTCGGATCGATCGTCCTGGTTACAACCCCGAAATTTTTGCTACTACGCAGTCACTCACCACTCTCTGCGATACTCGTACCTGAACGTCACGTTGGAATTCAAACAGGTCCACGTCTTGCCAAACGCTGCCATCGTGCGCTAGAACATTCCAATACTGCAACAAAAATACTCATGATAAGTCTGCATTCGGTAACCACCAGAGGCGGAAATCTCTGTACAACGATTGATTGATTAATTGATTTAAGCAAATATGCGCAATGCGAAACTCTACCAATCAACTAATCTATCAATACTAGGCATCACCAAATAATCTGATGATAAACGAACCTTGCAGACACTGGCGCATCGACAGAGCGCCACCAAATCAAGAAATGAGAACACACGAAGAATCAGTTCCTTCGGCAAACGATTGACTGGTCCATCCGGCTGTCCATCGTCAGAGAGGATGGACTTCTGTGATCCGTCGAGGCGAGTGTGCGTATCTTGAGGAGTCGTCTTACCACTTGCGCTTGGTTTGACCATCTTTCGCTTCGTCACCTTGTCGTCTTTAGGCGGCCTAGCCATCCTTAAGAATTAGGCATGCAGCAGAGGAAGCTGCAGCAGTGATGTCCACGATAGGACGCCAATTATGATTGGACGACTGTTTTAGAAGAGGTCGTTCAACCTGAAAAGTTTGAGCAATTGCAAGAGGCAACTTCAAGCAACTTCAAAAGTCAGGGTTCAATGTGTATTCCTATCTTACAAATGAACGACTACAAATCCTGCTACGGTCGAAAGGAAGCTGGTATCGAATCAAGTTAAAAGGATTCCCGTGCAATTGGAACAAAGAAGCATTCACTTCCGAAGCAGCAGAGATGCAAAGGGAAAGAAAGAGATGTCAACAAAACAAACACATGACAGATTTAAATGAGTACGATTTACGTAGTAGGATCTGAAGTATCCTTAAGAATGAAGTGCTCTGTCGTAGGAACAACTCCGACTAGCTTTTACGACGTCTGTTGTGCAGCATTGTGGTCACCAAATGTGTTCTTTAATTGGGAAATCGTCTTGACAAAAATAGTTGTGGTCTTCTTTTTATATGTCGTCAGTCTTATTATTCGTTTTCGGGACAGGGTAGGCAAAGTTTGGAAACAAATGTCGGCCTTTTCACGGCGACTACCGCTTCGCAGTGTTTTATCTGTTTGGGACCGCCCGAGATTCGTTAAATTACGCGATGGAGTGAGTAATTTTAAACCAGGTGAGCACCTTAAGATAACTACAGTGCAAGCGCCTTCGGACGATCGATTGATTGGGATCTTCGTCACCGTTGTTTTGTAGAAATTCTCTTGTGAAAATGTTTGTTGTTTGAATGTAGACCAAGTTTGTGGGGGTTTGTTTTTGGCAACTGTTGCCTCTGATACTCTTGTTATTCTTTGGCAGTTAAATTTCTAATTCAAGTGGCGGATGACTATAAAAACGTCGCGAAAGATGCATTAGTGGACGCTAAGTCTCGGCCATGGAGGAGTAGCGTTATTTTGGCTGGCGCAACCGCGGCGTATTTCGCCTGGCAAAACAACCCTCCAGAGAGGAGTTTTGTGGACGCTCTTCTGGAAAGCAATAACGACCTGATCCAGGTGCCGGCCACGGCGCGAAATTCTGTCTCGGAATGTTTCCTGGTCAGTGCGCACCGCTTCAGAAGTGCCGACCGCCTCAAATACGTCAATATCGGCTTGTGCTCTCTTATGCTCCACGAGGACTTCAACAGATCCTGCGACGTCTACCAAGCTCACTGCAAATACCTCCTGCCTTCTGTTTTCACTTTTTATGACCGGTTGGTGGATGTGGGGGTGTTTAACCGTTGGATCAGACTTGAACGGGCTATGGAGAACTTTGACGTGAATCTAGTTGATTGATCGTTTCGTTGACTTCATTCGGATACGTCTATGGTGACCGCCCACCTTTGTTCCTTTCGACAACTCAGATTTATATTGCGAGTCCTTATATTAAAGATCTTGGTTCCTTTGTTGCCAGATAATAAGTGTGACTTAAGTGGGGGACCTATTTTCCAAGCGATGACTGACCACGCCTCGCAAGGGTTAGTTCGTCGACATTTTTCACACCCTCTGTCCTCTAGCTCCTACTTTTCCTAGTCTAATCTATTTGGATGTAAAATATATAGTGATTATCTAATAAATCCGCAAAAATCTGGTTGGTTTAGTAGGAACTGCTTGGCGTGGAAGTCTCGGATTCGGATATAGTATATATGATTTTGTGATCAATCAACCTGATCAATCAACCTGATCAATCAATCAGAGCAAATGTCACCTATTGAGTACTGTATTTTTCCCCTACGCGCTTACGAGTAACTACTGTACTGTATAGTACCCTATGTACTAGGGATGGCATCAAATGTCAAATGTCAAATTCAAATCAAATCACCTTCTGTCAAAAGTAATGTTGTCTGATGGGTAGTTTACCTTGTGGAAACTGGATACCCAAGTTAATTAGTAGAAGAACCGGCAGCGATGTCACTCTTGAGCGTACCTTATAGCAATAAACATTAAATTGATTGAAAATCGTACATATTTGAGCCTTAAAATTGCAAAAAGGCAAAAAAAAGATGAAAACACTTTGAGGTTTTTACGTTTCAAAGTAGCTGCCAAATCAAAATCAAATCAAGTCAAAATCAAATCAAAATCAAATCAAATCAAATCGACATTTTTGTCATTTGATGCCATCCCTAGATGCATGCACGTACTCTATACATACTATGTACAGAGTACGTGCATGCATCGAGCATTTGCCGTGCCACAGTAGGCTTGCGCCAGCTGGTTGAACTCACCCATACCAGATTATTATTATCTGACTGAATCTGGCAATTTAATCCCCGTAGCCGTCGCTAGCCGTCGGTTATTTGTTACATTCGTTATGGCATTTGCTGGACGTTCGGTTGAACTTAAGCGGATATTAGAGTCGGAAAATATAGGGCTAAAGGAGTTTCGTGAAGCTTGTTTTCAAGGTTTGTTTGGAACGAAATCCTTAGCACATTTTTGTTTGTTATTGGCATTTGGCAGTTGGCACATGTTATCATCCTGTCCAACTTGAATACCCTTGCAGACGTATGAGAACATTGCAAGTGTCCCTATATTTTGTCCTGGATGTGTAGGTTTGGATGAAGCAGGATTGCGACCGAAATGTTGGAGGGTAAGTCAGACAGATTAGCTCTAACGGTGGCTGATAGATCACTTGATTGGCTACGGTGCACTTTCAACGGATTTGCTTTGCTTGATTGCTGTTTTTGTGCGGATTTATAAAATCGGTGTCTGATTGATCACTTGATTGGCTACGGTGCACTTTCGACGGATTTGCTTTGCTTGATTGCTGTTTTTTGTGCGGGTTTGTAAAATCAGTGACTGGCAGAATGATGGATTGATTGCTGCGTTGACAAACGTTGGAAAACATGTTGACACTTCACACCATTTGTGATTAATATGCAGATTCTCTTAAATTGCCTCCCTCCACAACCGGCTCGTTGGAGTGAAACATTGGCAAGCCAGCGGAAATCATACCAACAATGGGTTCAAGAGCTGATTATTTACCCCGGGGAAGGACAGGATGACGAGGAACAGCGACACGACATTACTCAAGATGACCACGTACGCTGTATTTTTCTGCTGAATACAAGTACAGCTGTGGCACGATTTCTTGACAAAAAACGTTAATTGGAACACATGTTATGCTGCTGTTCCGATTAACGTTTTTCGTCGAGAAATCGTGCCACAGCTGTAGTACATAGAATAAGGTATTAACATTTAAAAGCAAATTACTTTTGACAAGCACACCCTTTATTTCTCTCCAGCCGCTGAATCCAAATCCTCAGAGCAACTGGAGCGCTTACTTTAAGGATAACGAAGTTTTACTGCAAATCGACAAAGACGCGCGGTAAGTCTTGACACATGTGTTGAGCATCCCGTTCCCTTTCAGGTCACGGCTTGCGCTCACAATCATCGCTTTGCTATGTCCTGCTCTGTGAAGTGGATGTTGGTCGGCTATATGGCGTATAGTAGGGATGCCGATTACGCAGGCGGTTTGGTTCGGTTCGGTTATTACGCGGTTCAGATGCTTAACCGGTTAGCTTTTCCCGGTTAAATCTCTAAACCGACCCACGCGGTTCGGTTAAAGTTCCGAACTGACCCAGGCGGTTCAAACCGGGTTGAACCGCGGTTAACCGGTTACGTAGTTAATCAGTGAGGAATACAGTTCAATACACCGTGAGCCGGCTGCAGTCAATACGTGGAGCTCTCAATATCTAGAATTCATTCAGTTTATTGAAGTAAAGCGCGCAGTTGCTGCATATTAATGCCTGAGAATGTAAACTAGGCGTAAACTAGGCGTGCCACCCTTGTGACTAATTGAGTCGATTTCCTGTCCAGACTGAACTTGTTTCTATTTTTACCCGTGAATACGGTTCGTAACGGGTAAACGGTTCGGTTTGACGCGATTACAAACGCTAACCGGTTACTTTAGGGCGGTTCGAAACCCTAACCGGTTTAAACGGTTCGGTTAAATTCAAAAACCACGTCAGGCGGTTCGGTTCAAACCGCGGTTAAACCGGTTAATCAGCGTAATCGGCATCCCTAGCGTATAGAAAGAGCATCGTTTGATCATGGATTCGATATCTAGGCGTTTGTATCCCGACATGTGCTTTTTTCAACGGCCAACTGACTACCCGGTAAAAATGGACGCATCAGGAAACATCACAGCCGCGGAATATCTGCGGAAACGAATTGACCGTTGCGTCCTTAAGTCGGCAGCCGTGGTGAAGAACCGTTCGGGTGGCTGGAATATCAGTGGCGTATCTCGGAAGAGAACAGAGTATGAAAATCTCTCCGAATCTGAGGAAGCTCACTGGGAAGGTAAGGATGGAGAATTCTAATGTTCTCTACCAATGTCTGTCGTTATGTTTCCGTCTTCCTGTCAATTTGCGAAAAGTTTATATGGTTGATTTTTCTTCGTCTGCAGTGGTGGAGCGCTTGCTTTTCATCTACGCCAAACTGAACCCGGGTCAGGCATACGTTCAAGGCATGAACGAAATCATTGGGTATGTGGTTGACTTATTCCCGCTTTGGAGCTTGTAGTCTGAGCCGATATTTGCCTCTGCAGTCCGATATACTACACATTTTCCACCGATAAGGACGAAACTTTTCGCGGTGAGAAGTCTACACTCTAGACATCTTATTTTATCGTTACATTTATTTTACTAAGTAGGTGCTTCTTTTCTTAGAACACGCAGAGGCAGACACATTCCTGTGCTTCACGAATCTGATGGTCGGTAACCGTGATCTCCTTTGTGTTCTTCTTACTTTTTTTGTATACACACATTTTAGTCTATTCTGTTCTTAATTTGAATTTTATTGGATTTTGAAGGGAGAAATCCGTGATCGGTTTATCAAGCATTTAGACGAATCAGCTAGTGGAATAGGTATTTCATAATGGTACTTGCGGCTGTTATAATCACATGGGCAAATTTAACACCTGGGATTTTAGTGAGCTCGATGAATAACTTAATGGATCTGCTGAAGAGCACGGACCATGTTCTCTGGACCTGTCTGGAAGGAATGGATTTGAAGCCGCAGTACTACAGTTTCCGATGGTTGACGCTCATGCTCAGGTAAATTACAGTATTGCATTGAAATTAAAGGTATCTGCCGAACAACAGAGCTGCCTTGAACTAATTTGATTTTCCTTATTTCTTTTCGATAATGCGCAGTCAAGAGTTTGCTCTGCCGGAAGTCTTGCGACTCTGGGATTCGTTATTCGCAGATGCTGAGCGGTTCGACTTTCTGCTTTACATTTGCTGCTCTATGCTTGTGTACGTCTTCGCCTTCTCTCTTAGTTTAACTTGCTGTTGTTTAAAGTTTCTGCAACTTATTTAGGCTAATTCGGGATCAACTGCTTGAGGGCGACTTTGCCACTTCCATGAAGCTGCTTCAGGTAACTAAATTGTTTGCCATCCTCGAGCGAATTTTTGTCTCCCTAATGGCCACTCTTCATTCAGAACTACCCGAATCCTGATATCCATAAAATTCTCGTCAAGGCGACTCAGCTGCGGAAATCGCGCCAAATCGCGACCGGTGGCTCAGTGACTGGCATCATGATTGGTTGAGGCGTTTGTTTTTACTCTTCATGTTTTATACTTGTCGCCTTGATGTTTTAACATTTTTGTCTTCCGTCTTCGACGAGTTCCATGTGATTTCGAGCAGGGCTCACCCTGTTTTTATTCCATTTCCGTCTGCTTCATTGAGGCCATACCGTCTAGGTTCGGTCAACGGCATATTTGTACAGTAAAGAAGTCGAATCATACTGTTTGTTGTCTGTGTAGTTAAAGCTGAAAGTGATCCTGTCTGTCCACTCGTGGTGTCTGCGGTTTGCCCATGGACCGGCGAGCTGTGAATTCACTCATGTGCTTCCCATCGTCCTGGCCGCCGGAAGGATACAACACGGGCTGTAGATTCATTGATCGTCGCGAGACAACGCTTTGGGCGTCGACAGGGATTCCGGTTCCCGTGTAGGCCGAATTGATGTCACCTGCAATTGGACGTGTAGGGTATAAATACGGGCTTAGCACTGTTACAGAATTAGCGTTTGCCGTGAATCAGCTCACAGACCTTTGTACATGGACTGAGCGTCGCGGTTATTGACAATGGTCTCCGATAGTCGGATGTATCGTGAACCCAGAACGAACGCGAGCGCGGAGAGGACGATTGCGTCGAATAGCCCCAGAATGGCCAAGATGTAGGCCCTACGTCGACAGTCTTCAGAGTTTTCGATACAATAACCAATGCACATGGCTGTTGTACTCCTTCTGGTACTTACCATCTAATCCCGCATCCTCCCGGGTAGTACTTGACTGCATCAGCCCCACAGACCGATCTGACTACTGGATGGTCCCAGCCCTAAATAAATACCAAGACATCCCGATGTGGAATTAATGACGCATCTTTCAAACCATAAAACATCATGAAAATCGGAACCACGGAAGAGGCTGATAAGCAAACTCTGTTCAGTGGCGGAACTATTTCATGGAGCGGTACAGTACGGAGCACAAGTACACAAGTATCAGTACGGAACACAAGTACACACGTATCAGTACGGAACACCAAGTCCAGACGTCGAAAGGTATAATTCCAATAATTGGCCGCACATTTCTTGGAGTAAACTTACCGAAGGGTAGATGACCACGCCCAAAAACATCAGTAGTGCTAACGATAAGAAGCTAAATCAAATCCTGCCCAGTATAACTTCTCGAGAGATTTTACAGTGCAACCTATACCTGAGACGGCCTGCATCCAACCGCAAATTTGATAAACGGTCGCGGGGTGGAGGAAAAAAAAGAGGATCATGGCGCAGATACAGAGCAGAATTATGAGTGCTGAAATGCCAATGAAAACGGTAGACGCTCTCCAAGCATGACTCGGGATCGTCGAGAAATCGTCTAAAAGAAGTAGAGCAGTTTCGACGGAAGGTCACATGAAAGTGCGACCGAATACCTTTCCTTACTCAATGTGCCGTCGCAACTGAGCTCAGTACCCAACCCGTTCCATCTACAGTATCGATACAGTCCGAAATGACCCGTTCCTGTCAAAAATGAAAAACAAATTTAGCCTAATTATGAGAATTATTCTTAATTTTTTAGGATCGATAATGGATTTTGATTGGATTTGGATTTGGATTTGGATTTGGATTTGGATTGGATTTGGATTTGGATTTGGATTTGGATTTGTGCCGCATTGTTGGATAAAATTACGTGTGTATTTATTCCCTCTTTATAAGAACGGTTCATGCTTTTGGTGTGTGTAAACGTCACACGCGCATAAATTTCCCTTTAATTAACCGTTGATTTCAAATGTTGAGATCGTTGCCACTCACCTGGGCTCATGAGAGTGTCGCCAATCCATTGAGGCTGAACGAAGGCCACGATGTTGATGATGGCAAAACACACGGTGAAAATGGCCCACAGCACACCAATGGCCTTGGCGTTTCTTGCATATGACGAATGATAAATTTGGTAGGATGTTTCACTGTAGAGATCGCCATATTTCGACGACATTATCGCAGGTTGTCCAATGCGTAGAGCTTCGGGCGTTTCCAGCAGTTTGCCTAGTTCGTATATATCTCCATGGTGTGCTCGAGAAAGATGAACTCGTATTGAATTGCCAAATTTACCGCCAGGGGCTCAGAAGATCTCTGGATAAGAAAATGAAAGAGATGATTCAACAGGTGATGGGTGCTCGTGATGAGGAATGTACTTCACATCACATGGAAAAGAGAGATCGTCCCGTCCCCCCCCTTGTAATGCTGTGTACACACGTAGGTTGTTCGGACTTAGTCGAGACGAGGGCCCAGCGCAACGAGGATTTACATGTGAGGGTAACTCAGGTGATGCAATGCTTGCATATTAGCCATCGCGGAGGTGGGGGACGAGAGCTCAAGTATGCGTGTTACGTATGACGCTTTGCCGAGGTATGATGGAAAATTGTGAAGACCGCGGTTCCACTGAGTTTTTTTTTTACTCGACGCAGTCCCTGCCCCTTGGTGGTGGCGTGTTTATCTAGTGCGATGAATAGGTGGCCAACTGGGTGGCGAGACTAATACGCATAG
>LRSR01003831.1:0-12431 GCA_001579985.1 Hypsibius dujardini
CGCTGCAAATAAGCGAACTTTGAATACCCTTACTGTAAGAAGTCCCAACCTTTCCCACACCACAACTATTGTCTCACCCTTTGTTTATATTTTACACATTACATTTTTATATTTATTTACAATTAACTTAGACTAGAAATTGTCTTGCTAGAGAGAAGACTTCCGCGGATCTTGTCTTCCTCGTCCGACGTGATCAAAATAATTGCCTTGATAGCGTAAAGGTCACGTCAAAGAAGAGCACACTGTTTCGCCTCAATACGCCTGCACGTTCTCAGACGCATATTTTACATTTTCGTTTTATCCGTGTCTTCACTTTTCGTAATTTCAGTTTTTGCAGTTTTTCGCTATTTAACACCAATATGCCCCAAGCTCTGCATCTCGTTAACCTTTCGGAAAAACACAATGTGCGACGACATCGAATTACGGGTAAACGCATTCCTGCAGCATTTTCCTCGTACACTTGTCGTGGGAGAAGTCTTCCTGCACTTTCGAATGAGCCGCAGGGAAGCTGCATCGGTTTTCGCGACTTTCGATGGGTCACATTTTTTCCCTCTCGCGACCCTCAGGAACTCCTTAAAATCTCCTCTGACAACGTGCGAGCTTGATGATTGGAAGAGTGGATATTTAAATTTTTACAGTTCGACGCCGGGTTCTCTTATGCGCTTTAAGATACAGCCCCGTTCACAGATTCCATCAATTGAAAACATGCCAGTCACGTGCCCGAACCCCGTCTGCAATGGAACAAATAATGGCATGCCCAAAATCGGGGTAAACCATTTGATGTCTGAATTATTAACTGGAAATATTCTATCACTCCCTCTTTCAGCTTTCTCGACCTTTTAATTGTTAAATCTACCTGCAGTTTGTAGGCCGACATTCCCGGCACCCGGAATATCATGCGATCGGCTTTAGTAAGCGGTGAGTGCGCACTTGCGTAATTAACCTGTCGCCATGTAGTGCCTGACATCCCAGGCTGCCAACGTTTTTCGACACTGCGTCCGTAAAGACGAGGGACTGATGGGAAAACGACATGAGCGTTCAGTTATTTCGTGAAGATCGGCTCGCCGTCGGGGTTTATCCTTATGATTCCTTATGTAATTGTTTATCTCGGATTCTTATATACGCCCCATGACATCCATATATACATCTTATTAAGAGAGGTATCTCCACAAAAGGCCACGCATCACGCTTTCTTATCCCGTGTTTTCCTCTCGCACCCACACTCGCTTCTCATACCAGCAGAATACACCAATCCTTCCGTGACCAAAATGGCAATGCTAAACGGTTCCGCGGCCACGCAACTAAACCCGAACGAACCACCTTTTCCCAATGAGACCTTTTCCAACTCCTCTCAACACCCAACCGTCGCGTCATGGGGTCTCTTTTCCTCCATCAACCTGGCCATCTCCATCGGGTCGTTCCTCTGTAACCTCACAGCTTTGGCCATGTTCTTCCGTCATCCGGCGCTCCGCACGCCCTTTAACATCCTCCTGATCAACCTCCTGCTCTACTACGCCGCCAACGTGGTCCTCTTCCTCCCGATTGAGGTTATCACAAACCTCTACCCCAGATGGTGGATGGGTCCGCACGTGTGCACCTTCTACCTGTACGGCAGCTGGGCGTTGCAGTCCTCTATGAGCTGCTCGCACTGCTTGATCTCGCTGAATCGCATCTGGGCGGTGACCATGCCCATCGCTTACCGCCATCACTACACCCGCCTGGTCGCCTACCTCTCCGTCCTGGCCATGTGGGTGTACGTCAACAGTATGCTCCTCCCGGGGATCATCCTCGACGGGGCGTACTACCGACTGCCGCTGGAGACGCATGGCTGTAATATCAACACCGCCGGCCAACCGCTCTGGTCCATGATCATCCAAATTCTGGCGTTTGACTTGCCGGTGGCGACGGTCATTCTGGCATACCCGTTGATTTGTATTCACACCTTCGGTCTGCGTCGTGTTGGACCGAAAATCTCTCCACAGGCACGAGTAGTGAAGCTTGCTGTATACTTTGTCTGTGGTTGAGACATGTTAAAAAATAATCTAATTTTAAAAGATGGCATTATCTGGCTTTCGATTTTAATTATAACACGCGATTTACAGTTTTGTTAGGATGATAAATATCCGAATCAATGATTTGGAAATAATTATATTTGACAGCCGAGCGTTTCAGCTCTACCGTGCACAGTATTTGAGTAGGATTTCCAATTGTCTCTTACTCGGTTAGCCGAAGGGTTTAACCGTTTAAGTATGAAGAATTCCCCACAAAGCAACAAGTCTCAGTTTTTAGATTAAAAAATATATTTTATTTAAAGGGAAATCAGAAATAATGACGAAGGACCATTTAATTTTCTTTGTAAAAAAATAAATTTAAAATTTGACTGGCTCGTTTGTCAAAATGTAATGCATGTTTCATATACGTGTTATTTAAACGCCAAGAAGATAACTAAGAAAGAACCCACTTCCTCAGTGAAAATAAGACAGTGAAACTCAACTTACTTTAAAGTTTATACAAATTACGACCAATGTGTTATCGTTAATTCTAATAGACACTTGCGTCCGCAGGCAATCAACCCAGATACCCAGACCGCGACCGTGCCTGCTGCAGACGGAAATGCTGCAGCTCCACCCATTCCGCTCGTTTCGCTGGAAAACAGCGCCGCAGTTGCGCGCGTACGTTGGAAAGCCGTGTTGGCTCAGGAACGCCTTCGTCGCGCCAGGAAGGGCCGCCGACCGGCCTTCATCGTGGTGACCCTCATGACCCTGGCCACCATGGTGTTCTACATGCCGAGTAAACTCTACTTTACCGTCATCATCTTTTGGCAGGTCGACTGGCATACCTTCCTGCAGATTGCCGTGATTTTGTACAGTCTGGCCGGGGTGGTGGACCCCTTGTTTGTCATTCTCTCCATCCCGGAGTTGCGGGCGAAGGTCCGCAATTTGTTCCCGTTTTGAGTTCAGTACCATCATATAGTAACGCAGTTCTAATACTGTACTGATGAATGACTGCACCTATAAACTCAACGCTGACGACTGCTACAGTATAAACTCACCTCAATTTCATATCTCCTCATGTTATAACCAAAAACCATAATTCCCCTTCTCAAATATAAGAAGGCATTTTTAATAAATTCAAAACAGAGTTGCCGCCCTAAAATAGAATCTGCTGTTGACTCTCCTCCGAATTTAATTTCTGTGCTCATCAAGGTACAATCCTGTAGGGAAAATTTGCCATTAGTGGAAAAACTACCGAAACGAGTCCGTACCGCTGTCAGTCGCACGTCACATCGTTATTGAATCATTTAGTAGTTCAAGCCCTGCCATCCAGAGCAGCAACGAAATCGTGCATGTTTAACACTGCCTTGCCTAGCGTGTTCTCTGTTTCTGCTGAGTTTCCGCAATAACACCGGTACCCAGGGAGCTCATTGAGTCCCTCCTTCCCTCATAACGTCACCCTCTCTCAATGTCATTACCAATGCCGCTGTTGTCAGCGCAATTTTATACTGCTGCATCAGCGGTCCAAAATAAGGACGGCTCACAGAGGTTGTTGCAGGAGAGATTGTTCCCATCCCGGATGGGAAAGTTTTGCGCACCTAGACATCCTTATCAGTTCTAGACTTTTTTTCCTGTTTAAAATCATGTCTGACTTCTACGACAACTTGACGATTCATCAGATGAATGTATCCACGCAAAACACGTCCGACAATTTAACATCCTCGACGGCGGTATGGGGCTCCTCCGCCTCATTCTCCCTCACCATCCTCTTGATAACGGTCCTCGCCAACCTGTTCGTCCTCTCCGCGTTCGTCTGCCACAAGAGTCTACAGACGCCCTTTCACGTGTACCTGATCAATCTCCTCGTGACGTATCTCGCGTACGCGGTCCTTTTCATGCCGTTGGAAGTGATCACCAACCTTTACACCACTTGGTGGTTGGGCTCAGCGGTGTGCACTTATTCGATCTACGGGATCTGGGTGTTTCAAGCGGGTATGATCAACTCCCATCTGCTCATCACCATCAACCGCATCTGGGCGGTGACCTTTCCCCATTCCTATCGGCTGAGGCATACCGGCAGGGTGGCTCTCCTGTCAGTGGCGGGAATGTGGATATGCCTGCACTGTGCACTCCTCCCGGGGATCATTCTCGACGCCATGTACTATCGGTAGGCACTTAATCACTTAAATCTATGCTCTACTTTGCGAAACTTATTATTTTAATGATAATCTTTTAGTTTGTTTCCAAATTTAGCTTGCTTTAGTTTAGTTTCGTTTCGTTTCTGCTCCTATTTCTATTTTCGACGCCATGTTTAAGGACAGCAGGGAATTGTGATAACTTGAATCTATGCTCTCCTATACCAAACTTAAATACTGTATTTTACCGCTAATCTTTTAGTTTGTTTCTAGATTTAGCTTGCTTTAGTAAAGATTTATTTAGTTTCTGTTTCTGTTTCTGTTTTTTTTACTTAGTTTATGAGCCAGCTCAAACAAGCTTCTAGATTCCTAAAGATGTGCATGAAAAAAACTAAAGTCATTAAACAAATTTTAACAATGAATTCTCGTTTCTCTTATTAGAGATTCAAATCGAAAAACTTCAAAATCGGTGAATTTATTCTCACTCAATGAATGGCCAAAGCTCATTGTGCGAACAAACATTCGTAGGAAACAGTTTTTAATTATTACAAAAACTAATGTATTAATTTAAGGTTTTGCCACTAGATATTTAAATTGGAGTGCTCAAATTTAATTTAATTAAATTGGATGTAATTTCCAATAAAAGTTAAATATAGCACAACGCTAGTTCACATCAGACAAAAAAACAGAAATCTCATTATGTTGATTCCTACGTGTTACTTGATTAAACTCGAATTAAACTCATTGAAAATCAAAACTTGTTACTTTGTTAGGAACTAATGATTGGTTTATTAAAAACTAATTTATCGGATAAATTTTATTTATTCTTTAAATAGACTAAATTTTTGTTTAGTTTTTACTACTTTTTTTATTTTGAATGATGTATTTGGTTTCATCAATCATCGCATAATTTTTGGTTTTTATTTCACACTGTAGACTACCAGAGGACCGCACAGGTTGTATGATCAATACAAATGACACCTTGGGAGGCTGGTCCATGGCCGTGCAGATTGTCATTTACGACGTCCCGGATGCGATCATCCTCTTGGCCTATCCGATCATCTGCTACCAAACGTTCGTGGCTCGGCGAGCTCGGTTGAAACACATGCGGGTCTCCCATCTCAGCTCGGTTGGCACCGTGCAGCGGCCGCACTCTGTCGGGCCGTCGGAGCAGCCAGCCCCTCGTCTGGCCCCCAAGGGTGCCGGTCATGCGTTCACCCTTCTGACGGTGATGACGTTTTGCATTCTGTTGTGTTACTTTCCGAATCAGGTTTACTATACCGCGATTATTTTCTACCAGGACAATTGGCCGGGATTTTTTCGAATTTCGTGCATTTTGTTCGATTTAGCCGGTGTGATTGATCCACTGTTTGCGGTGCTGACGTTTAGATCTTTGAGGTCTAAACTCAGGCGGTTGTTCCGGTACTCGAAGTAGCGTATACCGCTAGTTAGTTTTTCAATAATCAATATTGCTGCTCGAACACTCTAAAGATCACACAAGAGAAAACGCGTTGTCTCGTCGAAACTTTGAATAAGTTTTCGTAGGCAACTTTATCTGTCGTGACCCTACACTATATAAAGTCATTTAGGAAAGGAACCGTTTTTTCGAATAGTGTCCTAAAAAACGGGCTTCTTGGAGAATGGTTGCCCGAAAAAGTCGGTTTTTGGGGGCGGAAATTTCGAGCATGGCATGAGGTACATGGCAAAAATGTGGATCCGCTCGTATGCTCATGTGCGACCATCGTTTTGACCGGCCGATGCTTGTGTGTCCGTCCGTCCGTCCGTCCGTCCGTCCGTCCGTCCGTCCATCAATAGGATCGTCGGTCCAACCGTCGGTTCTTTCGCTCATCCGCTCGTCCGTCCGTGGGATCGTCCGTCCGTGGGATCGTCCGTCCGTAGGATCGTCCGTCTATCCGTCCGTCCGTCCGTCTGTCTGTGTTATCGTCCGTCTATTTGTCCGTCCGTCTGTCCGTCCGTGGGATCGTCCGTCCATTCGTCCGTCCGTCTGTCCGTCCGTGGGATTGTCCGTCCGTCCATCCGTCCGTCCGTAGGATCGTCCGTCTATCTGTGATCGTCCGTCCATTCGTCTGTCCGTCTGTCCGTCCGTGGGATTGTCCGTCCATCCGTCAGTTCGTTCGCTCATCCGCTTGTCCGTCTGGTTATCCATCTTGCTGTACGATTCGTCTGTCCGTCTGTTCGTCGGTCGGTTTGTCCGCCCGTCTGTCCGATCATTTATCCTTTGATCTCTTAGCTAGTCTCTATCTCCATAAATCGATTGTTTGGACGGTATCGGTTACATCAGCTGTCTGACCGTTCGTTGGGTATTCAGGCCAGGCGCACCCAGCCATTCATTGTGTAACCTCCAATCGCTCCACGTGTTTGTCAACCAACCAAAAACTATACCGGATACATCTTTAGGGCACATAGAGCCGACAAACTTTGTCTGAATGTATGCACAAATATTTTGGACACATCGTGATCAATCTGTAATGTAAAGAGACTTCCAGGTCCGACTGGCACGGGATCTAGCACGAGATAAGAGGATTGTGGTATGTGGAAGAACAAATACAGCATGGGTCCTGCACTCCTCATGATGCGTAGCTCTTTCAATCAATTTCATAAGGTGAGAAATTGCGGATACCACGTTTGTTATGGCAGCCACATGGGTGTGCTTTATCAGGGATGAATTGGGACTTTGGGAATTACCGTACCTACAGAATATACAGAATATACGGCAGATTCTGTTCAGATGTGAAAATAGAAATTGTTTGCAAATAGAACCGCAGGAGTGGCCCTTTTGTGTCGGTCAGCCAGAGCCGTGCTGTCTTTTCATCAAACAAGCCATGACATCTCAATATTGTTATTGATCTATTTGAACTTTCCGTCCATCCCTGGCAGCCTACCGCCCTCACAATTGACTTGTACTGGTAGAATTCAATGACCCAGCAGCTAAGAAGGTAACGGCTTGAACGATCCAAAACAGCCCTGTCTAATTTAAGTGCACTCTCATCGACAGATCTTCGCATGTTAATGCTATGTGCTAGCCGGGAAAATTCCCACTCACCTGATCGTTTGCCATAAAAACAATTTATAAGTGCATTCCTTATTCGATCACTTAGCAGTTAAACATCTACACTTTTATCCCTCCTGAACGTTTTTATTTACTTTACGCCAGCCATGATTCACGTCTCATCGTTGCACGCTCAAACAATCAGTCAGTGACGGCATTCAAAGGTTTGCCTGCACTACTCAACAGCAATGGCTCTCGCAGACGCGTTCCTAATCGAAGTAATTGGGGGAAATGTCTCTAACAACGCCTCTACAGTCAACGGAACGAGCGATCCGACCGCCAACTGGACTAAACTCTCCTCAGTCTCCGTGGCCATAATGGCCTCATCTTTCTTCAGCGAAATCCTCGTCCTGCTGACCTTCCTCCGTCACGAGAGCCTTCGGACAGCCTTCAACATCTACCTCATTTGTCTGCTGGTGTTTGACCTGGCCAACACCTGCGCTTTCCTCCCCATCCAAATCGTCAGCGACCTCTACTCCAGCTGGTGGATGGGTCCCGGCCTCTGCAACCTCTACATCTACGAGATGTGGGTCCTGCAGGCCGGCATGTGCAACTTCCATCTGCTGTTCACCCTCAACCGCATCTGGGCCGTGACCTTTCCCATCTCATACCGCACGCGTCACTCCAAGCGTGTGGCGGTACTGTCAGCGCTCGCCATGTTGGCCTACGTGCACTGCCTCGTCTTGCCCGGGGTCATACTCGATGCCCTGTACTACCGAGAGCCCATCGAGGCGGACGGATGCCTGCTGAACACGGCAGCCCAACCGATATGGTCGATGGCGATACAAATTGTAGTTTTTGACATTCCCATGGTGATCATCATCCTTGCCTATCCCATCATCTGCTACAGGACTGTCGGCCTACAGGGAGCCGCACGAGGAAGGGTTCGAAAATTGAGAGTGGCAAATTTGAGCACCAATTCCGGGACTGTCTCGATGGCGGGAGCCGTCGTCGGTCTAAAAATGACGTTACGTCAACGCTTGCGACGGATGCGGAAAGGGCGTGGCCCGGCGTTTATCGTGCTGACATTGATGACGCTGTGCGCGTTAATCTGTTACGTGCCGAATCAAGTGTATTTCACGTATGTCATCTTCTTCGGGGATGACTGGCCGGACTTACTACGAGTGGGGAACATTTTATTCGCTCTGGCAGGAGTGGCGGATCCGCTTTTTTTAGTGCTCTCGCTGAATGACTTGAGAAAAAAGTTGACGAAGATGTGTCGCTGTTAAGCCGATGTAGCCAATACTTTTTACAAAGGTTCGAATAATCTCTTGCAGACCTAAATTCGAAGCGACGAAGAGGCAGGAATTATTCCTGTACATCGAAAACGGTCAAGATGAAAAATCGCAACTGGTTCTCCTCAATTCCGTCCCACAAGCCAGTACGTTGTCATCTGACCTTTTCCCTGCAATGTGAATGACATTGAGGCATTCATGAGGCAGATTTCCAACGCGGACTGAATTATGAAGATATTTTTCACTTTCAGTGATAAAATGCACTTATGCTTAAAGCCATCACAGCCATCCATCAAAGGTTCCGCCAAACGGCTAAAACATTAATATAAAAACAACTCTGTATGACAATCCGAATCCTCTTGCGTACCTTGATGTTCATGGTTCCTCGTTCCACCAGGACGAAATCATCGAAATCGTCGAGTCGCACTTTGGTTTTATCGCTGCAGTGAATTTTCCCAGCTATAAAGCCAGAGAGAAGAACATTTTCAAACACAAATGACAAAAATCATCAAAAAGTCTAATTTTTTTTGGGTCTATTGAGTTTATTCTGCAGGTCCTTGTAACGTAGTCTAGTGACAAACTCTTCTATCATCAATCACATTCTGCTGGGATATATTTCAGGGAAGTAAATACCTTCGCCATGACTCTCCATGCGACTGGCCGTGTTGACTGTGTCCCCAAAACTGAAATATTAAGAAAGTTGTACCGATCATTGACCAAAGTAATTCCAACAACGCATTAAGTGACCTTACATGCAGTATCTCGGCATTTTTAGTCCGACGACTCCCGCCACGCAAGGTCCTGCGAATAAGTCAGACGTATTGAGACAACTTGGAGGCCATTAGTCAAGGAGGAGATGGCCTTGCCGACCTGAGTGGATGCCGACTCGAAGCTTGAAATTATGTTCCCGGTTAGTGGACATCAGAGAAGAGATCTCCTTCTTCAACTGCAAGGCCATTGAGGCGATATGCTCTACGTGACGGTCGCCATTTCTCACAGGAAGACCGCTGACGACCTGTAGCGAGATAACAGTGCACAGGGTGTCATAATAAAAGAACAAAAGGACGATAGACGATAGACAGTAAGGGTTTTCAAAGTTGGCTTATTTGCAGCGATTATTTCGCTATTTCAAACTCGCTAATCTCCCTGGTTTTGCACGCCCTTGCAACGGTGATAGGAGGACACGCCCCGTGGCTTACCTGAAGCTGTGTCTCCTTCGCTAATCGCAACTGACATGGACCACTCACAAGACAGATGCACACAATTAGCGAGCAGATAAGCGAGAAAAGCTTGGACTGCTTTTCTCGTTTATCTTCAAAACCAGGGAGATTAGCGAGTTTGAAATAGCGAAATAATCGCTCCAAATAAGCCAATTTTGAGCACCCTTAGTATACCAAGTAGGAATCCACCACCACTTCTACTTTGAAGACGTCGAGGCTTCCGATTACGCCGTCGCAGACATGATACAGGTTGTTCAGCATCGTCACCGTCTCAAGAGGCGATCTCGCCTGCATGACATATTCCTTGAAACCGACGATACTGCTGAAGTAGACGGTCGTTGATTTGTAGATCTCCGGTAGAATGGTATGACCCTTTGACAGAGCTTCAGCAACAACCCTGAAGCAGTAAAAATGCACAAGAATAAAATGCGTTTACTTTTGCGTGAGATTCGACCTTACTTGGGCAAAATTTCCTGCAGAATACCAGCCGCACGCTGGCGTTCCTCCATAAACTCCTTTGTCTTCATGTCGACCTATCGCCGGAAACCTCTTTTATTTTCTTGTCATGCTGTCTTCAGCATGAATTAATTACTGATGGAAGATGCTCCGAGACTGTTTGATTGATTGATTTTCGGTTAACGCTGACCTGTGCTTCCAGTTCGGAGGAGTAACTCTCCATCCGTTTGATCAAGTAGTCCACAATATTATCGCCCGATTTGTTAATCGCCGTTTTAACCATGGCTTGAATGCGTATGGTCGTGGGTCTGGCAGTTGGCTCTTCGTTCCAGCAGACCTCCATTAGTTCATGGAGGCCGGCTGAGCAGGCTGACATGGGGATTGGTGGGCGGAGGGGCGGAGTCGCACCACGCGCAACCTATAGGCGATAATGAATCATGTGTCTGGGACAAATGAATAAGTAATTAACAAACGGATAATTATTAATAATAAATAAATAACAAATAAATAAAACTAATGGTAAGTAAAATGAATAGAAATTAATTTGATAGCAGCGAGAAAATGGGGAAAAATAATACTGCGTACGTCGTGAATAATGTCTCCAATATTCAACACCGTGTTCTCCTTCCCAAAATGGTGTTGATTTCCCTTTTGAAACGGCTCCGTTCGGAGGATGATCTGTTGCAGCAAGATGGCGTAGCTGTAGATGTCGCCTTTCGGAGTGCCAGCCGGCGGCATGGTTCGCCGCAGCAGTTCCGGGGCACGCCACAGCAGAGGACGAATGTTCCGGTCCACTTGCGAAAAGTGAAACGACTGCAGCTCTTCGTGTGTTCGAAGACAGTCAAACCCGTAACCGCCAATCTTGAGGATGAAGCGACTGTCGATTTGGCAGGTGTTGTCATTGAGGAATCCGTGCGATTTGATCGCAGACCCGTGGAGGTAGACCAAACCCTGCAGATGTAATTGTTGTAAAAAAAATGTTGTCACTAAAAACCTTATGATGATCGGTGGTCCTACATTCGTCCGGTCTTTATTGAGGGAGTTTTACATGATTGACTTAAGCACATACGCTGGTAAGGTCTTTGATGAGGGAGTTTTTGAATTCCCAGTCGAGGTTCATCCGTGTGTCTTCAATGAGATCCTGCAGACTGCCCTTCTGACAGATCTCCCCAACCATGTAGTCACAGATGTTGGAATCGTTGACGGCAATTCCGACAAATTTTTGCACGTTGTTGTGCTGAATTAGACGAAGCTAAAAATGTGAGAATTTCTCATTAACGAACTCCTGCTCCGAATGTGATTGTGCATTCTCTTTTTATACAATTAAACCAATATGTTTTAGCAGCTCATAAAGGGCAGTTCTAACGTTGAAGGGCTGTACTGAGTCAGGGGAAACTCTTCCTGATTATGTCTGGTAGAACGACCGTACCATAAATGCTTCTCTTTGCAGACTCGGTGGGACGCGCTGTTTCGGCTCGGAGAATTCCAGCAAGCTGAATGTCATATTGTCGATTGTGGCTGTCTTGCCGTTACTTGATGGCCCTACCGTTCCAGGGGGAGATTCGCTGTTTTTCTGCAGACCCGATGTTAGAGTGGATTGCCCGCTATGGAGACTAGACGCCTACGCAAATACAAAGCGCAGTATTGTAAATTGGTTCGTGAAGACTGCGAAGACGCTAGGATCATAGTCATTCAGGTCTTCTACGTAGAAGGACGGTCAATAGTCTCATAAAGACTAGTCTGGGACGACCAATTGTCGTACCGATAATCATGGGTGATAGTCTGCCTGGTTACTTACCATAGACCTATTGGATTTGGCGCCGTTCTTGCCCTCGATCGCCATATCTTGCTCGAGGATGCGCCACCAGAACGGATCCAAACTACTGTACATCAGCCTGTAGAGAAAGTGAACCATCCAAGCTTCTTCCAACATATACCAAGCTACCGTGGCTTGTGTGAAAATCAAATAACCCCTGATCATCCCATCCGACTAGCCCTAACCGTTTATCCCATCGATCTTCACCGTATGTACTAATTCTTCAGACATAAAGTGAGGGCAAGAGTACATGTATTAGGATTTCAGAAATCTTCCCGGACCCCTGGGCGCCCAAAGAGTACTGAACCTCCTCCCCCCCAACAGTGATCCCTGGACGCTCGAAGCGTACTGGACTCCGCCCCCTTCACGGCAAAAGGATGTTCGTCGATAAAGTGCTTTTAGGCGTTGGGAAGTCCAAAAATGGGTAATTTTCGTCTTACTTAAATACCGTAATTTTTGAACGGTCGCTTACATCGAAGACATCCGTGTACCTACCTATTCCCGC
>LRSR01003833.1:0-19840 GCA_001579985.1 Hypsibius dujardini
ACTGACAAGAGGTTCCGATGGCGATGGTTCCGAGGAAATACGATACGAGGAGGCTGGGTCGACCGACATTCCCATCATTGCCGATCTAGACGCTTTTCTTCGTTCTGCTTTTGAAAATGCGGAGGATAACTAAATGTTATCGGTGCTAAAATTTTGTTATTAAAGCGGAAATTTAAGATTTTGGCACACAGGGGGTTCCAACGGCGCTGACATCAGCGTTCGAAAGTCAGGGGGGGGGGTAAAAAAAAACTGACGAGCTCTGACAGAGGGGAGGTAGGGGGTATGGCCGCCTAATATCGAGCGCTGACGTAATTGTTCAACGTTCCCTAATCACGGATGCAACCGGGTGTTGAACGGACATAACACGCAATGAGCCGCTCTTTTCGGATACCGATAACGATATCGCGTGTTCATTTCAGGGATCGTGGTGTCGTTCTACTTTCTTAAAATTTCGCAAGTTGATCCAACCTCGTCGTTTGTTTCTGGTTTAGCTGATTTTGCCGGCTATTCGTCGAACAGCCATCATCTTTTAATGTGTAATGCAATGAGCTGATCTGTATTCCCTCTTATTTTTTAACTTGTAATTATGAATTAGATAATTTGCCTGCGACTTCTGGGCGGACACAAGCTTGACGGGCCGTGTGTTTTTGCTTGTCATATCTACCAGCATGTCTGAGCACGAGCAGCATGAGGTGAAATCTGTATTTCGGCTCACCATCCAAACGGTCGATAAATCGGCTCAGTCATGGGTTTCTCTTTAGGCAGGTGCTTGATTGTTTGATTTTCTGCACTATACCCTACTATACTATAGCACTTCTGGAAATGAAACAATCAAGCACCTGCCATGAAAGAGAAACCCATGAGTGAGCCGAATTACAGGCCCAAGTGGAAGGTGAGCCGAAACACAGACGCCTTCTCATACTTGTACTAGTTCAGTATTTCAGTGCTCATAGCTCATGGTATACAGTACCGTATGCTCGCGATCTCAAGGGACACTTTTCTGCCCTACCTGTAAATTTGAACCAACCGGGGCCGTGCCTTTTCAGTGCCGTTCACCAAATTACCACTGTAGGGAGAAATATACGGAAAAGCACAACTGTACAATCGATCAATCGAGCACAACAAGTAAGCTGTACGAAATGACCCAATCAGAGAAGAGTGAATCAGACTGAACGTTCAATCGAGTGCAGGACCATATAGCGGGAGGCGTGGCTTAGCTCTCCCTTGAAATCGCGAGCATACAATACGAGTTTGGTTTCGTTTCGTACTGGTTCGCTTCGCAGAATTTTACCGGGCTCGAAGTAATAACGCGTCACTTCCCCCAGGTGACAATTCATTGTCCAAGTGTAATCAGGTCGTACTAACCTCCCGGACACAGATGAATCTTTGATACTTAATAATAAATGAAAATCGCTTTCGGTTTTTATAGCAACTCAATCAGAACAAGCGCAGCAAAATATCATTGTCATAAAGCAGACGCTGTCCATTACACTATACACTCACAAACCGGACACTTGTACCAGGGATTACATGGAATATTGTTAAAATGGTAAGAGAGTAACAAGAGTTATTAAGATCGCGCAAAAGCCATGACTTAAATTCGAAGCACAGTCTATTCGTATTGGTATTCCAATTTGTAGTCCGGAAAGCGGGCTCTTTGTTCGGCGATCCATTTGTCGACCTTCGCGTTCAATTCCGGCGAGAAATGCTCCTTCCAATTGCCAGGTTTTCCTAAACCGCCACGGGCACCAACACCAATGTTAGCTAAGAATAGGAAACGCCAGTAGCTAGGAATGACGAATACTCACCGACTCGCATGAAGTGAGAAATATTGAAATCCAGATATCCAGCTTCGGCCAAAGAAGTTCGGTTAACGTTGGACACTTGCTTCATATTGTCAAATTGACAGTGATGAACAACGTTGTCCATTTGTTCCTCAGTGAGGTCTCTGTCCAGGAACACGCATAGGTCACGGACCACACCCTTAAGATCCTAAATGATGAGGCGTAAAACAAAGTATCAACAGATGCCTCGCCACAGAATTACCGATATATGTCATCTTAATGCATTTAGTATTTATTTACCTTGCACATTCTCTCATATGTCACGAAAAAGAAATTTTTGTTTTCCTGGGCGTGCTTCCAATAAGCAGCGACATGGTCGAAATAAGGGGCGTACATGCACTTGTTGTCAATGAAGGCGTCCACCATGTCCTCCAACTCGCCTTTAAACCGCATGGTCACGAACGATCGAACAAAGTGAAAATGGGAAACGATGACATCTTTCGGATTTCGGGCAACATAAACAATCTGGAAAACATTTCATGGTTAAACATTCACCTTCCAGTCCCGTACATAGCGTAACAACACATTTCAATAAGACAGGAGGAAGATTAACAGGCAAGCAGGCAGGAAGCCAGATAAGCCGACAGTCCGACAAACAAATAGGCTAACAGGCAGACAGCCAGACAGACAGACACATAGACAGTCAGACCGACGGACAAAAAGACAGACAGACAAACAGACAGACATATGGACAGCCAGACTGACGGACAATGAAACAGGCAGCCAGACAGACAGACACATAGACAGCCAGATCGACGGACAAAAAGACAGGCAGACAAACAGACAGACATATGGACAGCCAGACTGACGGACAATGAAACAGGCAGCCAGACAGACAGACACATAAACAGCTAGACAGACGAACGAACAAAGAGACAGGCAGACAAACAGACAGACGTATGGACAGGCAGGCAGACATATTGAACGTACCTTTGCGTTATCTAAAATACTCTTCGGGATGGCCTCATACCCGAGATGAGTCAAAAATTTTCTTGGTGACGGTCTGTTCGAGATGGTCGTGACCAACAGGTCTTCATCCTTAGTGAAAGGCGACTCTTTGCAGTCCATTAAAGGAATTTTTTCGTCCAAAAACGGTCCGCTGGTCAATGCGTCATGATCTCCATAATGCAAGATCATTTCAACGACCGCCGACACGAATGTCGTCCCTAAAATCAGAGAAGAAGCGTTAGCTTCCATATAATAAAGGGAACGAATACCTCAGGCAACAAGTCAAACCAATCGTACCTGATTTCGGAAAGGTCGTGACACAAATGTCACCCGGCCGAGCCTGAAATTTTTCGAGAATGGGCAGAGCCTGATAGAACGGATAGATGACATGAGTGCCCTTATAGTTTTGCCTACACGAAGGAAACAAGTTAGACCGCGGTGATAGAGCCGTCCGTCCAAGTCTGGCACTCCAGGTTAAACCTAATCGGATACTTACAAAAACTCGGGATCATGAAAGCCGTATTTGTAATCGTCGATGTTGCCGGCATCCAGTTGGGCTATCCGTTTACGGGGTTTCTCGGTGTACTCCGGAGTGGAGGAGTCTGGCTCGGCCAATGCCACGGGAGTGGGAATGGTGCTTGTGCTATTGAAGGCCATGATCAAATTATGTCGTCCAAGCTATGCAAGATGGCGGAAAATGCGTATTAGGTACGGGAACCTGGACAACAAAAAATACAAAGAGCCAGAGCCAGCGAACAGCGCAAAACCAGACTGTCTTTTTTTCGTAAGGGTCTTTCTCTTTTACCGAAAGCTGGCTGCCGGTTTTTTTCTCTATCGAATATCCGCAGGGCGGAGTTGCGGTGACGCTGAGTGTGATTCGGTCCGATGGCGAGGTCTTTGTCTGTTACATATATATTCATCCTAGGAAGCATTGTTAGTGATCGACGACAATTTTGCTGAGTGACTCATTTAATTGCAATGACCATTTTTATTACGGCAGAACGAGTACATGGAGTCTATTGAATCAAGTGTGCTAGCTGAATTTCGTGGGCTGTCTGGTGCAAATCACTGTTTTCAAGAAAAAAAATCTGAAAACACATGCTCACCTCAGGGTATCTGGCAGTCGCGAGAATAATAGAGGTTGCCGGTGCAACTATATTGTAAGGTCGCCTGGAGCAAAAATGGCAATCGATTAGATGGCCTCTCAAGCGCAGCGGTTCTTTTGAGAATGGCGGTGTGAGGTGTGCAGGCTCTGGTTCTGTGTGGAGCTGTTGAAAAAAATTTGAGATGTTAAGGTACGAGTATGGAATGTCCTTTCTGGCGGTGCAAATGCGATGTGCTAAACATGCACAGTAGGTGGCGCTCTTGCGGCCTGCTGCTCGTTGATCTAAGCGACTGCAGGGAGCTGGATGAAGAGTATCATACTCTACTACTCGTTGCAAACAAAATGGGAAGAGAACTTCTGAATTCTGATCGTTTTGTTTGACAGACGTTACACGCTTATCAGAATTATATTTTGTGGCCGGTCCAGAGGGTGGCAGCTCACATAGTGGTCACTGATGCATTCATGATCGCTGGTGCAGTACCGTACCGGTAAAAAGCATCAGGGATATGCGATGACTCATTAGTCATGATGACTCATTTCATTCAACGGCAATTAGCGCTGCACAGCTGATGAGAGACTGAATTATTTTGCTCCCGCGTCATCAAGTTTTAATATTCCAGTTCTTGCCCTCATCCCTGAACCCAACGACAGGTTGAAACCTATCTGAAAACGGGATAATTCTGATTGTGGGCCCAGGACAAGATTAAACATGGACCGCAGGAATTAGTTTTGCGAAGCGTTGGAGGAGAAAATTTTGGCAGTTGAGAAAATTCTGGCAATTTTTGACCAGGTTAAAATCGCCATCGGCATTTCTCAATATTTCTTCTCGCACACCCATTTTCTGAATGGTATATATTTGCAGGATTGTGGACACATTGGAAAACTATTGTACACCTTGAATTGACAACAAATAACCCACAGTTCCAGCTCCTAAACGGTCAGACATTTTTACGTCTTGGGATAATTCCATTCGGGAAATGGGTGGCATCTTCTCCAGAGTATGGCTCACAATCTGCTCGTATGGTGAGCGTTTCGGAATCGTATTTGTGGTGTACCATTTTTCTTTCCAGAAGAAAAAGCCGGAACCGACCACGTTGGAGAAGCTGGAGAAGATTGAAGCAAAGATCAAGGGATTGGACAACAAGATTCAAGATGATCGTCGGAGAGAAAAGAAAATCTGGGGTAAGATCAAAGCATTTCTGGGTAGTTTGGGTTTTTATCGTGTTTGATGGTGAACATCAGGTACAATAGGCAACAGATTTTCTGTCAAAACCATAGATAGAAGCAAATTGCAAAATTGCAAAATAATCGCTCAATCAATCAATCAATCAATCGATAACTTATGCTGCCGACAATTATTTCATCGCAATCATTCAATCCATCAGCAACTTATTCCTTCATGGAGCTCTGGATAGACCACAGACACAAAATCTTGTCGAGATAGAAGTTACCAAAATCGATCGATCAATCAATGAGTGGAACGTGTCGGTTTTATGCATGTCATTCACTAGAGTTATTACTGTACGAGGTGGAACTCCCAATGCTGCGCAAGTTTTGATTTGGCGTAAACGCTGCGCACGACAGGGCAAACAGGGCAGTATCGTGACGTATATCAATCAAATTTCGTTTTTTTTTTCGTTTTCCTTTTTAAAAAAAATATTTTTAATTTTTTGTCAAAATTATTTTCACATATGTTTGTCAGTTTTATTTCTGATTTTTTGAACCCCAAAAATCGACAGACAATGAGAGAACAGTGTGCGAACGCGGCATTTCCGAACTTGCGCAGCATTGGGAGTTTTACCTCGTACGCGTACTACAATCAACGACAAGATTGAGTACACTGCAGGGTCCGGGGTATGGGCAAAAGGGGCGGAGTAGGGGATGGTCAGGCGGTTGATTGTTCGATTGTTTGCCCAGCCCCTTTTGCCCATGCCCCGCCCCTTTTGCCCATTGCCCGGACCCTCCAGTGCACTCATTCTTGTCTATAACTGCAGCTGCTAATATTCTTTTGAGAGTACAAATTTGCATTGCTTTGTAGCAACTTTCCTGTTTTCGACGGGATTTGTCTACGTCTCGGTCGCTGGCTTTCTTCACGTGTTTGTGCTCAAGCGGGAGACCATTTTAGACTACGGAAAGCTGGTTTGCATTTGGCTCGCCCCAATTGTGATGTACGTTTCCGTCGATCCAGAACTGATACGTCATTTTTTTGGTTTGACTATTCCACTGCAGGCCTTGTCCCACCATCGGCGGTCATTGCTTCAGGTTTTGTTGTTGTTTGATTTGCAGAATTTATTTCATACTGCAACGATTCATACCGTGGTACTTCAGTCGTGGCATCCAGGAGAATCGCGAGAATCTTAAGAAGCTCCGGGACGAGAAGAAGAAGATTCTCGACAATGTCCGGGAGACCGAGCCGTACAACAAAGCGAAAACGATTCTCGAGAAGTACGAAGGTCCGCAGAATGAACCGCCGAAGCAAAAACCGGTCGCAAATCCTCAACCTCGTCAATCCCTGCCGTACCAGAAGATGCCGATTACACCGTTCCCCGGAACTTCTCCGAACCGTCAGATGCCACCACCACCGTACCAACAGCAGCAGCAGCCGCAGGGATCTCCGATGTTCCCAGTTGGTCGACCACCGCAGATGAGAGATCGAGGCGCGTTTGATCGAGTCCTGGATTATATTGTGAAGGATGGACCGGAGAACCGGATGGCGCTGATTTGTCGACGTTGTGGAGCCCACAATGGCCTTTGTCTCTTGGACGAATACGATTTCACCGGTAAGAAAGCAAGCACACTAGATGTACACTAGTCTGCTTTCATCCCGATTCCTCTTCTGCTACAGGCTTGTCTTGCTCTCTGTTCGTGACTTTGTTCGTTATTCCTGGACCCTGGTCAAGTTACTTGTCTTGTCTGCAGCTCTGATTGACATGTGACCTCCCGGCGATCTGCTTGTCTGCTTGATTCACGCAATACCATTTTGATAAAACTATTTTTTATGTCGCAGGTTTTCGATGTTTCGAGTGTCACCTTCCCAATGCGCCGCGAAAGCCTCGCCCGTATGTTGCCGCCAGTGTGCCTTATCCAAACGGCAGTCGAATGTCATCCATCTCGAGTGTGGGAGCAGCTCCATCGTTGGATAAAGTGTCCAGCTCGGGCTCAGAATCGGGATCAAGTTCTGGCACAGAAACGGAAGGTGGCTCCCGACATCCGCCAGGTGGAGGCACCAGTATTACGCCGCTCTACAAAGTGACGGTAAAACAGCCAGTCTTGGTCACGGCCGAGGACGCAGACGTACCGGTCCAGTCCGTCTCAGCCATTTCAGAAAATCTCATGGAAGGTGATACCGGAAGCGAAAGCGGTGACGAAATGGAAACCAGCACTGGGGATGCGGCTGCTCAGAACTCGTCCTTCGCTGTTGCTGACATCATTAGCGAAGAACTGTGAAGTGCGTCTAGGCATGTGTGTTTTTGGGATCCCCTTGTCGTCTCTGCTTGCGGGCTGACTTGAATTGCTGCGATTTTACTAAACGATGTCTTTTACTTTTATGTTGGTCTCAAAACAACTCACTGGTGTGCTGATTGCAGTTTTCAAGCGCATTCAACCGGTCGAATCCGCTGAAAGGGATGATTGCCGTGCAAAAGTGTTCACTTTATCCGTTGTAGCTTTGACCGCGCCGCAGTGAAAGCTTCGAGATTTACCGACAATGAAGAATTTCCCATCCGATATCAATCCACACTACAGGCATCCTATGTACATTTATAACTTTGACATGTTCGATACGTAGATGGCTCATTAACCATCGAAACCCATCATCACAGCTATATCGCCAAGTGGCGCCACCTCAATTATCCAGTCAATGTAAGCAGCGACTTTAGTGTACAGCGCGCCAAAGCCTGTGGCACACCCATTACCGCTCGAGACGATTCCGCCGAGATACTGTGTTTTCGTGAGTGGGTCAAGGCAAAACAGAGGACCTCCACTATCACCTGAAAGTGAAAGATATTCAGTAGTTCTTACACTGTCAGTACATTTGACACAATAACAGTGTCAACCGACAGGGTCAGAAGCGACAACGCACCTTGACACGAATCTTCCCCGAAAACTCCGCCAGCACACAGGAAGAGATCCAGATCGGTGACCTGACCGCTAGGTGCGACAGCGACGGAACAAATGTTGTACCACGCAGGAAGGATCGGTTGGGCAACATATTTCAGTGGAACTGTCGTTCGAGGACGTTTAGTGCCTGTCACAATGAAAGAATAATTACAGCAAATAGAACACTGAAGCTTTCTTAGAGAGCGCCACCACAGATTCACCACCGAAAACCAGGTTTTATCAATCCAAGTGATAATTAGTATTTAGTCGAGGGATTTAACGTCCTGGGACGAAAACGACTTCATCCACAATACTCGTACATTTTTACCTTCGATATTGGTATCAGCTTCATTGCCAAAACCGCTTGTGATACAAGTTTCCCCAACCGGTGGTGGGGTCCTCGACAAGCAAGCGGTACATGCACAAGCCGCTTTCCGGCGGAAGTCTATGTCTTCCGCCAGCACCAACACCGCGATATCATTGTCCATCGTGTCCAGAGTGAAGTTCGGATGAGGCACGGTAAGTGCGACCGAGAGACTTTGAGCACACCCCTCAACCTGGTCAGGAAACCACGACGGTTCGCCGTTCGTGTCGAAATCCAGCGAGATGGCTCCGATCTGTACGACGGTGGGATTAGTGGATGAGTTGAAGTCCTCCACGGTTGTGTCGACCACACAATGTGCAGCTGTAATGATGGTCCGTCTTCCGACAATGGTCCCGCCGCAAAACGTGAAATATTCTCCGTCTGATCGAATCGTAGCCACCTATACATAACAGTGCACGTGCGGTCGAGAGTAGCTGCTGTGCTCTCTCGGCAGGATATTATAACAGCAAGCCATACCTGCCAACAGATTGAGCCACTTCCGTTCGGAGCATCAAAGCCACCAACAATGGTCTGTTCAAGGATGAAGCGGGTAAAGTGATCCGGGTCGGGACCCTTGAAGACGCTTCGGAGTTTGACACGACGGTTACGGTTCTTCTTGCCCGCCTTCGGGCCTTCGAGCATGGTAAAAACGGCCGGATCGCCGTTCGGCACTCCACATTTTTGCTGAACGATGTTGGTGCTAGCATGAGGCTGTCCGAGGGCATTAATAAGTTGAGGCCGGACTGGCGTGGTGTTCGAGGTTACGGGTGTCGTGATGGGGATGGTCGTAGTGGGTGTAGACGTGGATGTGGTGGATGGCAATGTGGAGGGTTTTTCGACGTTACTTGAGCTGGGTGCGGATGCAAATTCACCTAACAATAAAACCATTGAACCACGAAAAAAACCTCAGAAAAACAGATGCGAAAAGAAATCAGATTAGCAGAATGATGTCATACTTAATCGGTACGCTGATGTATATTCTACTGGTGGGTCAAGTGAATACTCATAAATATTGAGCTCTGATCAAACTTACTGGTGTAACAGCACAAAGAACTGATCCGAGCATGAGGCTGTCCAAGGTTATCCTCATCCTTTTCACAGTCCGTCGAGGTGCTAATCAACATGCCTCTGCAAGCACTGAGCTCGCCAATGGATACACAGAATCCCGTAACTGAGGATGAAGTGTCCGGATCGCATTCCACCAGAACGGGTCGTAATGACTGGGCAGACGGGTTCACGGAAGCCGTTGGCGGTTTAGGGCCATGAGCCTGTTTAAGCGGACGCGGTGGAACCCGCACTCGCCGCATAGGGCCTCGTGAAGGAAGGGCGCATGATATACTACCGAGTTCCAACAAAACCGAAAATACCAACAGAAATGGAGGAAGCATGACAAACGCAGTTAGCAGGTTGCACGAAAGACGGAACGAAGAAGCTCAATAATCATGATACGTGGTACCTAAACCAGCAATTAATTTTTCGTACATAAAAAAGCTCTGACAAGAATGGCGTCATGGTGCAGTAACAACAATGCGAATGTCAGTTGGTCATGATTATGTATGTACACACGTGGCAAAAACCTTGCGCTAACCGAGTTAAGCCATTACACTCATTCGTTGGATGGCAGCTGTACACAGCCCCGAGTTGAAGTGTTTAATTCGGTCAGCGCAAGGTTTTTGCCACGTGTGTATGTCCGATCGGTCGCGGTCATTGGTGGCATTTAACGGTATGGTACTCGCCTGCATCTTTCGACTTTACAGAGCTTATATGTGTGTCTAAAAATATCGAATCTAGAACAAGAAACTTGCTTCGGCAGCGCACAAAACACTCCGAATTACGAAGGCTGAATATAAAGCATATGTGTCTCTCTTTTGTTGGGCCCCAGTAGATTCCGTACTCGCATCGTATGTACCACGGTAAGTAGAAACGGACATCATTACACTGTGCAGTGCACACTATATACGTAGACAGTACGTGACTGCCGACAGCCTCTGTTATAAGACTGCTAACCGCCAATAACAATATTAATGGCTACGTCTAGCACTCGTGTTGAAAACATGGACGTCGATGACCGACTCTAAATCCCGACAGATAGAAGTAGCAACCAACCACAGTTACCTCTCTTCCGACACCGAATATTTGCATGCGTGATCACGGTCAGCAGTCGCACCCCCCTCCCCCCCAGGTCACAGGGCGTGGACGCATGTACATGTGCTAGTAAAAAGCTTTAGATTATACATTACAATACATTACATTGTACATTATAAATCACTTTCAAGTTTGCAACCAGTTTTACCAAGATGTGTGGGATTTTCATAAAACGCTCGTTGGGTGTGGCGTTACTGACGCAATGATTTAGCGGTAAACCGTTTTATGCCATAATTGAAATATCTCCAAGCGGCGCGACGTTGAATATCCAATCGACATACTGAGAGACCTTTGTGTAGATGGCGGGCAATCCCGTGGCGCAACCCACACCGACTGACACGATCCCGCCGAGATACTGGGTTTTCGAGGCACGGTTGTAACACCATAAAGGGCCGCCCGAATCACCTGTGGGGAACATGAACAATCGTTGAGTCGCTCATCGAAATTGTACAATTTCAAGCCGCGCGGTTGCACACACACCCTGACAGGAGTCTTCCCCGACTTTTCCGCCGGCACAGAGGAAAAGATCCAAGTCCGTAATTACTCCGCTATCTGTTACTGCGTACGGACAAGTGTTGTAATCTGTCGGGACGATGGGTTGGGCAACGTACTTCAGTGGCACTATCGATCGAGGTGGTTGACCGCCTACCGTAAACGACATAATGACGCAACGAGAAATTATGAATGTAAGTACCGGAAACGGTCTAATCATATTGAATACTCTAACAAATCGTTGACTGAGATGTCTACCCACCGTTGTCAACATCGACTTCCTCGCCATAGCCGCTGACAATGCAAACATCTCCCACCGGTGGGGGAGTTCGCGACAAGCACAACGGACATGCACATGCCGCTTTGCCCCTGAAATCTATGTCCTCTTCCAATATTAATATAGAGATGTCGTTGTCGAAGGTATCCAGTGTGAAGTTCGGATGGGGAATTGTCCGTGCGACTTTTAGGCTCTGCGAGCACCCGGCGACCTGATTGGGATAGGCGTCAAGACCGTTGTTGTACGTAATAGATATTGCTCCAATTTGGACGAGCGTCGGACTAGCCGAGGAATTAAAGGCTGCCACGGTTGTTTCGATCGAGCAATGTGCTGCCGTAATGACGGTCCGTCTTCCGACAATAGTTCCGCCACAGAAGAAAAGTTGTCCTGTCCTGGGATCCTGTCTGATTGTCGCGACCTAACATGAATGTAAAACTTCTTTTGGGCGTACCCCATCTGCGAGGAATTCAGACAGAGAGGTTAATAAATTACACGTGAACACTACAATACCTGCCAGCAGATCGAGCCAGAACCGTTCGGAGCGTCAAAGCCCCCCACGATCGTCTGTTCAACCGTGAAGTGTTTACTGCTAGTCTGATTTGATCCTTTCTTGAAAACATTCTTCAGCTTGACGTGCCGATCAAGTTTGTGCGTGGGGTCCTCGATGGTGGTGAAAATGCTGGGGTCGCCGTTCGGTACTCCGCACTGCTGTTGAATGACGTTGGTCGCGAGCATAGCGTCGTCGGGAAGGACGAAGGGGAGCGGGGTCGTGGTCGTTGTCGTCGGGGTGGTCGAGAACGGTGTGGACGTTGGCGTTGAAGTAGTCATTGTTGTTGGCGTTAACGTTGAGGTTGATGTGGATCCTGGGGCTGATGTACCGGTGGGAGATGATGTGGTCATAGCAGAACTCCCGTAATAATACGGATTGGAAGTAGACGGATAAAAGTAGCTGGCATAACCGGGCGAATTTGCTTGGGGATTGGACGACGAGCTCGGCGAATAAACGGGAGAATTCAAGGCAGGATTTGAATTGGAAGGATTGCCGTACCCGGCGTAACTTGAGTAAGTTGTGGAGGGTTTGGTGGTGGAGCTGGGCGAGTACGCTCCGTAACCTAAGCACAAACCGTGATTGGATATTACAATACAGTTGTTGCAGTCACTCCGAATACAACACCAAGTTCAGTCCATTTTCGAAGGTGAATGAGAGAACAAATGGAGAGATAAATGTGTTATTACCAAAAGAGATGAGCGATTGTCAATAACGGAAACGGATTGTACTAGTACGAGTAGTACTCACCGACAGAATAACAGCACAGTGAATTCGGCGGCCCGTTTTGACGACAGTCCGCCGAGGCGGTAACTTCCATCGTTGAACAAGCTGAGATGTCCTCCACTGGTACGCATGACCCGACGATTGATGAAGCGGCGGGGTTAGGTCTGCATGGAATTAGTTGAGGTGGGCCGGCTGTAGTGGTCTGGGATCCTGACATAGCCGGGTAGTTGGAATTTGATGGATATGATAGATAAGTGGGTCTAGGTGCGGCTGCCGGATACGCCGACTGACCCTGACCCGTTGAGTAGTCCCCTGGCACGGGATTCGGTGAGGGAGCGTTTGGGTTGGTTATGCCGGATAACAACCAGCTGTGAGGTTTCTTCAGCGGTCGCGGAGGACTCTTCACTGTCAATATCTGATCCGTCGCGGGTAGGGCCCATGTTATGTGAGTGATCTCTAGAAGAGCATAGAATGCTAGGGCCAGTGAAAGCATGACCGCGATAATAGTCTGCAGAGAAAGTGAAAGTCGGAAAAGAGACGAATCGACATCCGTCGGCCGTAATGTCGTACAATGTGTTCGAACTAATCTTTGAGACGTACAATTATCGTGTGATGGTGCACAACAAGAGGGAGTGTTAATTGATGCTGCACATGGGTACTATGCAGTTGCTGTGCTCAGTCAGACGCCCATGATGGCGACAAAGCGCTGGAGGTCGAGACCCTCTCAGAACATCTTTTGTTCGAACGCGTGAAATGGCTGAAAGTGGAGCAAGCCCGAACAATAATGCATTGTCTTGTGCACTTTCTCATGTCTCTCCTGTACCTGTCGGTGGGTGCCTTAGAACGAACAGGAACGGGGCGTTTTTTTAAGCACTGACTGCGGCACAGTGAACTCCCGTACTGTTCCAGCCAGCTGATCCAGGTAGTAATTGGAGTAACTTTGTGTGTCACTATTCAGGCACTTCATTTGTTAACATCTTCAGCACAACTAAAATGTATACGACAATAATAATAATGCTCGACTTACCTGCAGAAAATTAGTCGGCTAGCGGCGTCCTAAACCATTTACATACGTGGCAAAAACCTTGCGCTAACCGAGTTAAGCCATTACGCTCGACCGACACTTATTATAAGTAGCCGTCGAGTTGAAGTGCTTGATTCGGTTAGTGCAAGGGTTTTGTCACGCGTGTATGTCAGACAAGGCAATCAGTCTTGCCTTTACAAGGCAAATCAGTTTATCCACCAATCAATCAGTCTGGAGGGTTCACGGTCTCTCGGCAGTACGCACTGTAGCACTCACATCACACGGCGTTATCACAGTGAATGCTTTCGTAACGTATAAACTCGTAAAGTGAATACCTTTTTCCCCGCAAAATTATCGATTTCTTGATCGGCATCTTTTTTATTCGATACACTCCTCGCCCCAATTTTTTGTCTCAAATCATTAATTTATAAGCGGCACGTGCTCGTGCCTTAAAACAGTACTCATCGGGCTCTATTCACCTAAACCGAAATGAAGGAAGACAATCCACCCTCGTCGATACGGGAAACGTTTGAAGCCGCTGTTCAAGTTATTCGCACCATCCCCAGCAGTAAGTTCACGAAAGTTCCAAGTGCACGAAAGTCCGAATCCGCAGTCGTTGGTGTGGATGCTGGAACTTTTGCAGGTTCATTCCAGCCGTCTCGGGAGATGACGCTACGTTTCTATGGATTGTACAAGCAGGCACTGGAAGGGCCATGTAAAACACTCAAGCCCTCCTTCTATGAGGTGGAGAACTCTGCCAAATGGTGAGAGTGTTGGGCTAGGACGAAGGATTTGGCTGTGTGAATTAGAATGGACGTTTTAGGCATGCATGGAAGGCTGAGGAAAATCTCTCGCAGGAAGCAGCGATGGAGGAATACGTCATGGAATTGAAGAAGGTTAGACATGTATTGAAATGATGGCTTGATTGGTGGATTGGTTGTGCCTCGTTCGCAGTCGATTGATTGATTGATAGGCGCGATTCTTTGATTGATGGATTTGCCTTGTGTTTATGGTGCCGTTGGTGCTCTTCTGCTTGCTGTGTGAGCTATGAGTCAGCATTATCGATTAATAATGAGGCAGTGCTAATTACTATAATTTAGTTAGATGGCACGAGTTTCTGCATTGCACCAACAGTCACCAGTTGACCACGAAGAGACTACTAATTTAGTTGCCGTTTATTATATAAATAAATATTGGCTTTAGTCGTCGAACTGAAATTAAGTAAGTAGGATATTATATACCGAAATGTTTAGTTGCAATTTCATTCGGCAATATTTATTTCTGTTTCAGATCGTGGAGATGATGTCACTAACACCGGAAGTGTCGGATTTCCTCGACAAAGTCGGCAACTTCTACGAGCTGATTGGCGACGATGGAAAGAGCCTTCCTGTGAAACCGAAAGCCGAGCCCCTCCGTCCTATGATATCCAACGGCTCTGCAAACGAGAGTAGTCTCCCCACAAATGGGAGCACTAGCAGCGCGAAGCCTCCTAATACGTTGTCTCTGATGAAGCGCCCTCTGCCGGCGGTGATCGATGCCACCGTCAACGCCATGCTCCGTCCCGCGAACGACAATCTCAGCGACCCCGACGACGACGACGTGGGCTCTGAAGCTTTCCAGGATGCGCGAAGCAACTCGGAATCGGACGGACTTCAGTATCAGAATAATCATTCGGGCCGAGCGGGATCGTCGCGGGACTCTGTGGTGGGTCGCGATGAGAAGGTCAGACAACAACACCAGCACCAACAAGAGGGTGTGTTCCAGACGCTATTTCCGGAGTTAGAAAAACTAAAGATACGAATGGCGAAGCTCGAGCAGCGTGGTGATAATCACGCGGAACGTCTTCTGGCTGTGGAACTCGTAGCAGGGAGACTGTCGAAGCAGCAGCGCACTCCCGCTCCACTTGGTAACGGTGTTGGCGGATCAACAGTGTCACCGACGTGCGTCAGTCGGACCTATCCGCGATTTTGGCCAGAGGTTGGTTGTTGATCTAAACCTTGAAATGAGAAGACAGTCTGGCACAGGCAGACATCCCGTTACAATTAGACAATTAGACGAAGATAATGAAACAGCATAATAGAACCTAAACGTCTGGAAGTTTCCGAAGATTCAAAGGGTTGTCTACTATGTCTAGTTGGTTCTGTGTTTCAGAACCGGATTGCTCGGCTACTGCACCGTTATTGGGTCCTACTGGAAAATAGACTACGGCAACATCCGTCTCTAACGATTCTGGCCGCCATTCTCTGGCCTCTTTTTCTTCGATTCCTCATTGTCGCATTCCGACGCATCGTTCCCGGGCGTCGCTGATAAGAAACTCGGTTTTCAATCTGCTTGGATGGCGAGGTAATCTTATCTCGGTTCGAAGAACCGCTACAGTTATTTGCGTCTGAATGTTAGATCTTCACTTTCGCGACAATCTAAAAGTCCGGTGAGCGTCTGATTGGACGTGTAAGATTGTTATTTTCTCACTGAGTCCGTTGTTTGATATTGATCTTGAAATTTAATCGAGTACCGCTGTGAATATTTAGATCGTTTCGCGAGTACAGCGTCAAGCACGTCCGTTTTGATTTCGGTTTTTTTGCGTTGCTCTTTTCGCGACGACATGCGGCGTAGTAGTATTATTGTTGTGATGCGCGTTATGCAGGAAGATCTTACAATTACATCTGAATGGATCGTGTCGGACGCATATAGAGTTCCTGGAACTTTTCAACAAAACGTGATTACTGCCGCGACGGCAGACGAGAAATTCGTTGGCCCAGTCGCAGCCTCTCTCTTGCTATAAGTTCTCTTTCTGTCTGTACCACAGAAAGCATTACGTAACGTGATCACGGGTAAACACATCACACAAACATGCGTCGTGCAGCTAACGCGCACATCGATATCGCACGTTTATGCGCATTGCGTGGACTGAAGGTCTCCGTGGACCAGAGAGAGACAGACCTAGCTCTTCAAAGACTGGTTGACCTAGAAAACACGACGAGAGTTAATCGATTCCAGAAAAACAAATGCGCCGCCGCTCAGCGAAAAGTTATCGAGCGAATTTATTTGCGTGCTCCTGTGTGTATTCTCTTTATTCATATTTGCTGTCGGTTTGTAGAATGTTCATGATATAGAGTTCGGGTTCGGAATGACTTGCAAAGTGATATACCGCTACTTCTTTCGTTACTGTTCTGTGATCTGGTGTTAATTAAGCTACCGTCTTATAGTCTCGACTGAAGGACTTGACTGAGGAATACAAGTCAGTACGCGAGGAGATGTTGGTGCTTCGTTAGGCGTTTAGGAAGATATGTGAAGATTTGTTGGGAGTCAAGGTGGTCCGGTGTGATTTTTGTTACGGGTTCAGCAGTATCAGAATAGCTAATACAAAAATATGACTCCCATCAGACCTGCATGTGGAGAGCTAAATCTTCGAATGACACCTCGGACGGTGAGGTTGAATGGCGAACAAGTACTGTACACAGGAGTTTTAGAAACTCAAGCTGGACATAAGGTCCCAAGCATTGAAATGGTCGTCGGACCATGCACAGGCAATTTTTAAAGGAAACTATGTATGTAGTGACTTAAAATGTGTGCTTCCCAGCATATTAATTGTGCCCGTGGCATTAGAAGGTCCCTTATAATCAGATCACTTCAAATAAACTATCGATTTTCCTGGCTATCGCGTGTAGTGTATTGCGGTTTGTTGAAGTAACCGCAGAATAATCAATTCAGGAAAGGACCTCTCTGTGTCCTTGAACGCATGACAACACGCATGGGCGATGGCATTAGAGGCTGACGGACGTGACAGTGAACCCTGTCTGTGAGCCTTGTGCGCAGTGGCAAATTCAAGTGGAAATCCCACGGAGGCCGTGATTGGTGGTCTGGAAACCGGGAGGGAACTATTCGTAGACAGTGGAATCGTCGAGACGTGTTCTATCTTGGCTCGCTGCCGAGACTGCACGATAATGTGCGCGCTGTTGATTCATTTTCGGCGGACATGAAACTCTTGTTTTGACGCGGAAGTTTTATGGTGCCAGAGGTACAACTGATCCAGTTTCAATCTCGTTTTTTAGGTTGTTGTTTAATCCTGTCCTTCGTAATACCAAATTTTTCGCGAACACATGTTTGCTTGGAACCCCACGGGATAGTCTCTTGAGGTTTCTTGACGACATTCGATTAACGATTTACGTCGTTATTCCTAGCATCTCCCATTCTATTTAGTTGTTTATCTTTTGTTACGGAAGCTGATTTTTATTTTTGCCCGTTTAGCCAAATTGATCCGTGTACCAAGAAAACAGCATAGTGGGCAAATTTACCGGCTCAAAATTTGGAATCATCGTACGATTTCAATCCTAAAGGTATGCCCCTGTTCCTCCCTTATACTCATGTGTCCCACTAATATATGAATTGTATGTATATATGTGTATTTTTCATAATGTACTGATAGTGTGTGTATCGTTAATCGCTTGCAGGGGCACCTCATGTCATATGTCTGAAATTAGAATGTTGTTAGCGAGCGATACGTGTACATTACTTAAAAACCTTCACACCCTTCTTCCCGCCCTTCTGTTCGACCGGCTGTCCGTACTAGGTATTAGGTACAGTTCGCTGGTTCTAATTTGCAGCAAAGGCAGGCGGTATAATTGCTAGAAGTGCTAGACGGTAGAATGAAAATTAGTGAGACCAGGGAACTGAATGGTGGTGGAATGGAAGAACGGAAGACTTTAGAGGTCCCGCCGGGTGGTCCGAACCGTCCAAGCATCTGTCAAACCTTCCGCTCCCTCCTCCCCACAATTAGTTAACTCTACCGCGTACTATCCTCTGGTCCGCGCCAGTCCTTCATTGGGTTGAACATTCCGTCACTCCTCCCGAATATTAGACGAGAATTCTTTGACCGGCTTGTAAGGTTCTTATTCTGACCGTTCATTGCTCCACCATTGTCACCCTGTTTGACTGTTCGACCCTCCTTACCCTCGGCCTCCGTTAGGCCGATTGGTCAACCTTCCACCATGACTTCGTGGTTGCGGTTTTCACACATCAGTCAAACCCTTTTTTGACATTGGGTCTTGCGCTCGTCCCCATAAAAAGACCTTACTTTACTTAGTACATAGCTCGTTCTCGTGCGGTTCTAGTCGAGTACTGCCGTACTGGGTAGTATTAGCAATTAATTAGTACGAGATACACGAAGACAAATCCTGCTCTGTTGTTGAATTACTTTGCATACGCGTTGTTTCCAATGGGTAGCCAGTTCTTTTCCGTCACGTGACAGTGTTATGACGTCACGTGATAGTGTGTGATCTCCACCCTTGGCCTATGACCAACAGTTGGGCCTGCCCCTACTGCAGCCATTGAAGCCACCGATGTCCACGGTTCCAGACCGAGTTCGGTCCCTTCGGTCTTACAGGGGAAACGAAACAGCTGTGCGCCCGTGCCTTGGTTGGCCTTGTTGTCCTGCAGGCGGCAGAAACGAGCAGAGAGCATGACGGAATTTCCCACTCTAGCTTTTCAACTACGAGCATAACCGTTTTCATGGATCATATTTTCTGCAGGTATTTCAGTAGCAGCACACACGGTTGCCATGCCTTCTGCTGCGGCTGTTCGTGACCGAGTTTCCTCCAACGGAGTCAAGAGTGACGGCATTCGGACACGCGGTGATTTCAACCGTCCTCGTGTGCACACATGGGGATCCAGCGACTCCAGGTGCAGCAACATCAGTACGGAGTCGGCGCTCAGCGGATCCGCTTCGAGCACGTCGTCTCGCAACACCATTAAGCGCCGTTTCGCTTCACCCTCCTCCTCCGACACTGTCCGCAATAAAGCGTCCCGTCGTTCGGACAGAGAGAAGAACGGCGAGGATGATGAGCCTCAAGGAGGACATGGTGGAGAGCAGAAAGGGTAAAACGGCGAGATTGATTTATTTCATCGTGACAGTATTCGGTTGATTGGCTGATTGGCAGACTTGCAGGTTTGCAGGTTAAACGTGAGTGTAAAGCGCTGATTGCCGCACGGGCCGATCAGGTAATTAATAGCTCGGGTTTCATGGTGATGGCCTGGGTGGATGGCTGGGAGTTTTTCTCAGTTTTTCTCAGTTTTATCTAGATTTATCTAGATTTAATTTTGGTTGCTTCAATTTTGTTTGCTACAGTCCAAACCACGCGGGGTTAGATTTTATCTTATGCTTGATTATTGACCGGGTTGATGTTTTATAGACCGTCAGCGTCTTTGACCAAGAGCTTTCCGCCCCAGCAAGGGGGGATGGAGTTGATCGTGTTGCGCCAGCCGGAAGGCCAT